>CAJPEX010000865.1:0-24445 GCA_905338405.1 Notodromas monacha
GAAGAGATCATGTAATTTTCACCTTATGCACACATCTTTCTTCAATCGGGAGCTTCAAATATTCAGTGTCTTCCTCCATACCAGCAGAAAACTTCTACAGATTCTGAAGTCACAGTTATCACGTTTTAAAAAAATGCAAGCCCGCCGCTTATGCACCCATCATAATCACGAATGTCATCTAGGGACGCGTCGAACAATGTATCACCCACATGAATGCGGAATCCAATCACATTCAAACCACGCCTTTATCGTTTTACAATATCGTCTGCCGGCAGTCACATGTCAATTCTAACGGAACAAAATTTGAACGTTGCCTGCTTCCGCAGTAACAACTCCCGGACTTCGTGCACGAAGCTGCGCCCAACAATAAAGTGAGTGCCTCTTTTGATAGTGTATGATACAGAAAATACACAGAGCGTTTCAAGAAATGAAAGCAAGGGAAGATGCAGAACCTTGAAAACTTCTGGTTAATATCCATCGTTTTCATTCAGCAAAGCGGTAAATTTAAATCCTATACTGTATTTCGCGATAAAATCGGAAGCGCTCTTTAAAAACGTACTGTGATTCATTGCTCGACCTAGAAAAGCCTCTACCTAGAAAGGATACAAATAAATTCATATTTTGCTTTTCATTTTAAAATAGATGCCGCTCGTTACATATATACAGTACTGTATCTCGTCACAATTCTGTTCGAATTATACATCCCGTATTGTATTGCGATGATCGAGAGTTTCTCAATTCTCAAGATTGTTTCCAATTGTGAAAACTGACGATTGTTTTATGACGATGAGTGACTGCGATTGACCAATGCTGTAAATTTTTCAGAAATTTTATATTTTCAGGATCACGACCTCATCATGAGTATATAAATGCTGATGTGCTCGTGCACAGCACAATGCGTCCCATACTGCACTGTATGCATGAAAAACGCATAAGCGGAATTTCATGACTTGATTTGATGTTCAGTGTTCTTAAGAACATTTGATGTTGAAAAGAATCCTTCCCTATCAGACGCCGAAGGTACACTTGATCCAATTTCACAAATACATACTGATGCATGCATATACCATACAAATGCTAAAAGTACCTTGTAAAATGTCGCTCCTCTACGACATAGGACATACCATTTGCGACCGATTTAATATGCGTACTTTATTTAGCTTTTTACCCGAGAAAATCTACCCAATTTACTACCGTAAAATCCTATTTCTGCACATTTATGTAAAAGCTCATCAAATTACAGAAGCAACACAATTCTTCATGGCGCATAACTTTGCAAATTCAAGAAAACTGTACTAAACCTCGCGGATGATGGGATAACAGCAGTGGCAGTTACTTTAAAGTACTGTATATGAAAAACTCATCAATCAATAAGTAATGTAAACTTGTATAGATTCGAGCTATGCAGCAGTCTTTCAGTAAACACATTCGATTACATGCACCGAAATTATCCCTGAATTGAACAAGGCGAAGCTTCTTGAATTGTTTGAGCGTAAACCAGATCCCACAAACATATGTCGCACATAAAATTTTGAAAATGAAATAAATGAACGAATTTTGAGCACATGCAGGTATACTCTCTCTTCAACAAGTTTCTTTCTGTGAAAATTTTTTTTGTGGTCCCACAGGGTAACCTACACACCTGTTTTAGGGGTTCTCTACAACAAAATCTCTGCAATATCTTTTTTTTTATCCCTTGAATTTTGTTGTATAGAGAGAGTCCACCTGTAATATGAGCAAAAAACAGACACCCAGGAGGAAGGAGAACATAATGCGAAATGAAATCCAATTAATTTTTAGCCTTTCTATTTTCAATAATATGCATTTAGATATACGGTAGTATTACAGTGCTAGATTAGTCGAATATTCTTCGGCACTAACGGATTTTTTCAGTCAAAATCCCTCTTCGTATATAATCAAGTATCCAAATGAAGTTCATCATATCCGAAGTAAAATATCAACGTACTTTGCGGAGAATCCATTCCATATTCTGTACTATATTTTACCTGATATATCCGTCCAAGTAATGAACATCTGCGTTTACATGCCTTGCGAACTTGAGTGCTGGAGATGGGCGGAAGCTGCTAACGGATCTACAGCCGCCGTGTAAGGAATATAAAAGGCTGCAAAAGAGTAGCTCGTTTTCGCTTCCTGGTGGAAGGGCCGACGTCAGGGTCGCAGTTTCACTGCATTGTTCTAGATTTTTCTTCTTTTATTTCCTATATACTTGGTTCGTTTGGACGAACCCCGGGGAAATTTTAAAAACAGACACGTGCATACGCAAAAATGTGCTGGGTCACCGCCGTGTGATACATCGATTTTTCTTCCTGGGTCATCACGCGGAATCCCTTCGTTTCTTTTTGGCGACACAGCATCGACGAAAAGATCCGATTTTTCTTCAAATGTGATCTTCGTGAAACTTTGTTTTTGATTTTTTTTTAATCGGGCACCGGAATTTCTTAAAATTAGGCTTGAAGTGAACACGTGCTGGGAAAAATATTCATAAAATTTGAGAGGAAGTTTTAATAATTTTTCTTATTATGAGCTGCCACAATTACAGTGAAGATTCAGACATTTTTCAGCTTGAATAATTTCCTGAAGAATAATAAAATGCATGGGACAAATACTCATAAATCCAGCTATTTTTCTCTATTCGTAATATTTATTTTCCACGTGTCCAACAGACAAAAAACCCCGTTTTTAGTCGTAAAAATCAAAGGGAAAATGTTTTCTCTCCGATATAGCGCATTTAAATATCAAATAAGTACTCCCAAATGAAACCAGGTGAAATAAAAGCGTCCATATATATGAGCGTCCATCTGTATTCGCAAAATAGTTTCGCAGAAGGGAGCATGCGCAAATATTGTTACTTGATGCAAATTTAACTTGAACCCAGCAAATGATCGAATCCGTTATTTTTGTGCAATCAGTTTTTGAAGAAGAGGTCTGGAAAAACGATGAGATTTGAATACGGTGAACGCAGAATAGCGGTTCTCTAGCGCAATATACTGGCTTCAAGTGCTGGTCGCCAGTCATGGCCAAGGACGCCATTATTCCCCGCTGCGAGGAGAAGAAATGGAAAGCTTGCTCAACACTGCGGCGCCCAAGTCAAATGCCTTCTCTGGGTATTGCCGGTAGTATTAGTGCATCCCTTCACTCGTTCGTTGGCGGCCGTGATGGCTGTATAGTTGAATTACTGCGTGGAATATATAAATCTGGACTTTGATTGAGAGTGCATTTAATTGGTAGACCGAAGATGTTCTTTCAGTGACGAGAGGCAACAGAGCGGGAAAGCATGTACTGTACTTTTATTTTGAACCGTTTTAATTCCTCTAAGTGGAAATGTTTTTTTCTTGGCCAAAAACGTTAATTAATCGTAATTAAAGTCTTTATGACGAATAATTAAATATTCTAAATTTTCTTTACCGATAATTCAAAGACGACTCGTACTTTTGTTTTGAAAAGTGTTAGGTCATCAACAAAGCATTATTAAATACGTTTGCATCAGCATGAATAATTCAAATATTGAAAAAAATTCTTTGAAAAACCAATAATCCAAAGGTGAAAATAAAACATCTTGAACCTCCGAATGTTTAACATTTCCATTGTTCCAAACTGAAGTCAATTGATGAGCTTCCAAATTTTGCTATACAGAATTCATCATCATCGCTGATAAGAATGTCATTGATCTTTATTAAATTTTCCCGACTTTCAACTGTCACACATTTCTTTAAGATAGAATTTTCCGAACCAGTTATCTGCATACACATCAATAAGAAAAATGTGTCCTCACTTCGGCCTTTATAGTAAATCGGAACCTTATATAATAGAGTACTGTACTACGTTAATTTTTCTATCCGAGAATAAAAACTTTTTTTAAGTCCACATTTAATTTCCATTCAATTTATTTATTCCACGCCCTTTTAATATACATCGTGATATTCGTGAATATACGTACAAGTTCAGGAGTTTATCTCTATATGGCTATACTAATTTATGAAGCATCAGTGCGTTGGAAACGCGAAATCTATCGCTATTTTGTGAGCAACGCAAGTTAATCGGCATGTGTCTTCACCAGCAGAAGCAATTTATCAAGCAGCAATCGGAAAATATAGTTTCAAAATTATTTTTCCCTTCGAGGATAACTTTCTCTCATTTCTCTTGGATTTAAACTCTCGATTTCCCCGTTATAACTTCAAATGAGAATGAAATACAATTCCTGATACTCATACACTCGTCAACAGCGAAGATTCCAAAATTTGCTGGGGTCCAACATTGTTTATGCCCTTATTTGAAGAGAAAATTGGTAGAAGCGTTTTTTTTGTGACGTCAGAAGAAGTAATTCTAGAATGACACGCAAATTTTTCATTCGGAAAATTTTGCAGAGCTTGGCAGAATTGAAGTGCTTTGGATTTAAAAAAAATGCCGTATGCCGTGCGCAATATCAGCGCGAAGTTCCACGAGAACTTTGAATCATCCTTTTACAAGTGAGTACTGTACTACATCTTTTTTTTTTTTAAGTTTTGCTTTGTTTTATACTCCTCTCGAAATTCCCATCCTCATATAATTGATATTTTTCTAAGAATTCCAATACTGTACTGCATTGCAGAAATGTTGGAAGCAAAAACTTAAAAGTCATCTGTCTTCGAAAAAAAAAATCAAAAATGCAGGACAACGAAATATTGCCAGTTTAATATGATTGGTATAAACATGGTGATGGAAGAATCGTCGACTCGGTTCGTCCTTCTCAATCAACTTTTAGATTCCGCAAAATTGAGAAAGTTATGATTTCTTCAAAACAGCTTCCCCGTCCGCATTAAATTAAAAAGCATTTTATCTATTGACTTCTTTTTTTCCCACTGAAGCGCCACAGGGAATCACACAAACAGGTCGATTCTCCAGGATATATGTTCTTTCGCCTTTTTTTACTATTTTTTGGGTGGAGCCCTAATTTATCTGAGATGAAAGTTGCGTTCGATGATTATACTGCTGGTAAAAGGTCTGTGCGTTGTTTTTCCAACCGTATCCTCGACTTGCTCGAAGGAAGATACATGGGTTCAGCATCTAAATAAACTTGTAAATTTTGATTGAAAAATTTTTTCAATTGAAATGGGATTGAAATGAAAATTCATTTTATTTCTGGATTAAAACCGTGCCCTTATTCATAATGCTCTTTTTTTGCCAGGATACTTTTTCGATAGAGAACGATGAGTCTTTATCCTGGAAACGCGAGATTCTGAGTATTTGTTATACTTTTGTTTAAATTTTCGCCTTTTCAACTACGTCAATTGAATTGGATACCGACGAAGAAAGGCAAAATTAATTTATTCGGAGTCTATAATCAGTATCTTTCAATCTTATGCATTTACTGCAACTTCAATTACATCAGAAGAATGAAAATCCTGGAGGTTTATAGTTATACTGCAACACGAGGATAATCGTACATGGAATCCTCAGAACTTCAAATTAAGTCTTGCGCAAGGATGAAGATGAATGAGGCCATTTACTCGTATAGCGATTTTTGTATTGAAATGCAATCGAAAAATTGCATCGGTAAATTTGAAAAATGTATTTCACGATGCAAATATCATTCTTAGTATATCGTCGAAAAGCCACAACACGTATCCCATAGATTGACCTACGCAGAAGGTATTTTCTTCTACTCCTTCTCCTTTTTCTTTTTTGCTATGTTATAGTCAGTCATAACGTTCTCTTGGTCATTTTTTCGGGAATCAAGGGCCTGACTCGGCATTGCTTCGAGGTCCGGTGAGACGTGCGGCAGGATATCCGTTCGAATATACTGTACTATCAAGGAACACAATATACAATACGTTGTCTTCCCTTTCTTCCGTTTTCTTTCCTTATTTTCAAACCTCAAACTTCAAATGCCGCATCGGTTTCTTTCACTTTCCCGCGTACGTTGCGAACGCATGCATCCCCACTCCATGACGACGCATTCTTGAAGGACAGGGTTTCTTCGTTGGATGCGTCTTTTCCCGGGTTTCCCGGGAATGGAAATAAGGGTTACTTGTAAGCTTTAATTCATGGGTGAGCTTGGGGTGCTTGTCAGACGGCATGCATCAGGGTCCATGCAAATGAACACGAGTTTGTTGAGCATTGGACGTGGACTCGATCCAATGAAGTTCATGACTTGACACCGCGGCGCTAAGGAACTATCACCGTATACACTGTAAAATGAATCGAAATAACTACAGTAAAGGGTTTGTTTTAAATAGTGCAGCATTGTAGTCAGTTGAATACAGTTTTTTTAATCGATTCAATTTCATATAGAAATCAGCATTAAAGACATTCCTAAGGTTTCCTTGATGAAAATACTCAAAAATGCCGAGTCTTATGTATTGGAACGCTGAGGGACAGTGTGAGCACACGTTTGATTTTCATGAAAATATCAAACATGATTTAATTATAAAATTAAACTGTATGCATGCTCTGATAGATAATACCAAATATTTTATTGAGGTCAGTACACAATAAGGTCGTAATCTCAAAGTATATTAATTCATTCGAATATAATAAGCTTGTCTCTCCCATAAGAACCAGGCTTTAAAAGGGGGCGAGGGCTTAGTTATAATAATTACATTTTCGTCATCTTATAGTAATCTTATTCATACTATAAGACCCATCCTTTCCAATAAAACGTTATTGACTGAAATACTCAAAAATTATGATGGAACACCGTTCAACGTTTGCATCTTTTATAAGTTGACTTTCTTATTCAGTAGATCTATTCTGAGTTTTTAAATTGAGTTATGGACTTCATCAGTGTCCGTTTACAAAATTATGCCCTTGATAATTATAATATAGTTATCCATTTAACATTTTACTCAATCCTTCCGTCGCCTTATGTCAACTTCAAGTTATGTCCATATTCTATTCTCTGCACTTTTTTTTCTGTAGAATAATAACCCGCATATCACCTCGTAACTGCAATAAATACTAATAATGGTACGTATATAGCATTGGTTAAACAAGACGTGACATAAGCTTCTGATGCCGATCAGAACATCGAATTTACAACGTACATCAAAATTAGCCGGGTTTCGCGGTCCCGCATTGCCAATCGTGTCCGGAAACTCATTCATGCTCTTCCTGAGTTCATAAATGAGTGTCAACGAAGTTTTCTAGTGAGGACAGTTGGAGAAAAGAAAAATGAAGAATTTAAAGAATAAATTACAATTTGAACGACGCCAAGATTTCCGTACGTACGAGAACGTCGAAGCCAGGATTTTACGCGAATGTGTCAAGTGAAATGAAAGAATTTTCGGATAACCTGACACAATTTCCTCTAAATTCACTTTACAGAAAATTTGAATTTAAATTTTCTCTAAATTCAGAGGGAAACCGCGTAAAATAAAGGTAATAGCTAGAATACCACAATAAAATTACTGCATAAGGCAAATAAAAGTACATGCAATAAAATCAATCTTATTTTTCGAATTTTCTTATGGAATGTTTCCCGCAGCAAATCAATAATATTTTTGCCAACGTTTGAGCTTGCTTCCAGAACTTGTTCGGGCTGGTTTCTCTTTGTGTTATGTGACATTCCTCGTTTCCTGGATTTCCATTGAATGGAAGGGTATATAATTGTGTCATGGACCAGCATTCTGGCTTGTATAAAGTGTAGAGACGAATAAATCTACATTTCTCTATTAAGTAAATATCAATTGCCTTTTATGCATGTATTCAGTAAAATTATTAAATAACAATCCGGATGTGTCCAGCCACACCTGCCAACAAAATTTTTCAACATTTTTAAGAGGCTTTAACCCATCAACAATAAGGATCTCATTGTATTCTATTCTTTGCTTTTGACATTGTCTTTGCCATAAAATACTGTAGTTTGAAAAAAAGCACACAAATGGAAAAATACTACTGCAAATTAAAAAATTAGACCTGTGTTCATTCCCTACATTGTCATGCCTTCTCTCTAGAGCACAATACCCGCTTATAATTTATTTTTTAGTATGACACATATCATCAATGACATTATTGAATGCCATGCATTCATGAAATCACCAATAATTTTTTGTAGAAACGTGAGCATTATATTTCATTCAATAGAAAATTATACAGAAATCCTGTCTGGGTTATTAATTCATAGACTCCCAAGAATCCTGTCAAATACTGTATCTACGGTATTTTACCGTTGATCTTCTCGCAGACACATAAAATCAGCAATGTGAATGCACATAACTGCACGTAAAAAGTTAACGTGCTGAATTTTTGCGAATTTTGAAGACGTTATGGGACAATTTTCATTAGTTGAGGATCACGCCATTATTAGTACTACTTAATACTCTAAATATGAAGGAATTTTCTTCATACTTTCGAATGTTCACGGTAATCGTCATTTGGAAATTTTTCAATGGTCAGAGTTGTACTACAACAAATTTTCAGCCAGGCAAGACACCAGCTGCATGAAGCTTGCATGAATACATTAAACAAAGATTTAAGAACATCAACAATTCAAATGAATGCTGTAAACCTTCCTTCTAAAAATGAAACAGTATTCATGACGTCTAGAAGAACATGAGGCCACCCAAGAAGTTGCGCGCAGAAGGACGAACAAGACATTTTTGTAACATTGGTATGTCGCTAATTTTATTTCTTCGTGGATGTGATCAAGTCTTGAGAGGCTGCAAAAACTTATCAAGAGCGTCTTTAGTTCACGGAGAGCCTTTTCCGCATTTGAACCGTACGTGTTGTAATAAATTTTCACTGACATAAACAAGGGGTGTGTATCTTGCAGTATATATATTTATTTTATTTGAAGCAATAAATCATCCACTTCTGCTTCCATATATTCAGGGGCGTCTCGCCTGATTTTGAATATGATCTGGATAAATGGATTGAATAATTCAAAAAATTCATTTTCTCTTTGCATGCTCTTTGTATGAAGCCTTAGATTGCAGCTTCTTAAATAATATCGTGTTTGAACAGATTTCCTAGTCCCGTTTGAGTTTTGACCAATAAAGTGGCTGATCTTTATTTTCTTTTTTTTTGGAACTGCGGAAAGCATCAAATGCGTTTATTCGATATTTTCTCGAGGAGGAATTCAGCAGCAGATAAGTAGGACTATCCGAAAAAAAGACGCAAGTTTATTTTTTGAATCACGCGTGAATTTTTACAACTTTTTTGACGAATTCATTATTCTTGGTTCATTGAATTTTTTTCATTATATCCATGTCATAGAAACGTGAATTTTAATTTTTTTAAATTCAGAAAAAACTCACGGTCAGTTTTGGTTAATACAGTGGAAGGTGTTGAAAAAATGTGAATCATGCCCAGTTCTTCTTTTGTGAACAAAGTGTGAGATGCCAAGAAAATCGCCTGCTGACAAGTACTTGGGCGAATCCCTAAAGTTTCCCCTCATACCTTCTTTGGATATGCTATACGTACAAGGGGAGTACTTATTGTGCAAACATATGATGATTCAATGATACTTGAATAAAACTTGAATAAAACTTCGTGGGATTCCGGAGCATTGTTTCAATTATCATAGTCTATAAACGGCTTATGATGAATAGCAATTGTCACGTTGCCTTCACAGAGAATGAGGAATGAATGATTTTGATTCGGCGTTTATTGAGCTGTAGAAAAAATGTGGTCTTTTCCCCTCGTTCTTCGGAGTTCTATGGCAAAATTTCTTAGATTTCACAATTTTCAACCAAGGACAACAAAAAAACAAGACTTAATGCTCAAATGTCAATGATCGACCTTTTACTGAGTTTTTCCCATCGACCATTTACAGGAGTGGCGCCAAAAGGTCAAGAATGGATTATTGATAAAATTTGATTTATTAATGCAATAAAATCTCATTACAACGAAGCCATTGGGGCCAGTAAAAAAGTTTCAATGTAATGAAAAAGTCATTATACACTAAAGCTCATTTGAAAAGCTCATTCAACATCGTGGCTATTGTTCTGGGACCTAACAAAATGACTTCGTTGTATGCGATTATGCGTCATAAAGATTTTTGTTGTAAAAATATTTTACTATATACAGTTGAGTCTGAATAACTTGAACCGCTTCAAGTCAAAAGACTCCCTGTGTCGAATTTCTTTCAAGTCCGTGTCCGGATTCCCTTATATACAAGCAATGCATCAAAAACATATCTAATTCAAAGGCTTTCCCCTTCAAACCTTTATACAATACAGTAATTCGAATTCTCTGGAGGCTTTCTGGCTACTACAATATTTTATTGACACAGGAAAGAGAAAGCAATATAAGCATGCAAATTGATGTGTTTTGGAAGAAAGTTATAGTCTTATTGGGTAAATGAAGCCCTGCCCCAGCAATTAAGTTCAATATACTTTCAACAAAGAATAATCAGAAGAAAGTTAAGGCCCATAATATCACCAATTACAATCTCCTGTAATTCTTCTTGCTTTCCATAGTAAAAATGTGTTTTTCTTTCACGCAAAACCTTCCAAACTCAAATTTATTTTTTGCTGGTCCCTTCAAATTCTGTACAGTATATGTATGGATCTATTGTACTATGGAACTGGCTCGATATAATATAAATATCCCTTCGATGATATGGTCGACAGGATCGGAAAGCTGATTTCGACACACCCGAAAAAGATTTTCCTGGCAACATTGCTATGCATAGCAGCCGTGACACCGGGGCTCCGGATGAAAAAGGAAATGGGCATGGACACTGTCGAAGCCTGGATGCCCGAGGACCACATGTTCCGCAAAATGGCCCATTGGATAGCCGAAAATTTCGACGACGGCAAACTGCGTTACGAGACCTTCATCCTCGCAAAGCCGAACGGGAACGTGCTGACCGTGGACACGTTGCGCAAGGCATGCGAATCTTGGTCCTTCTTATATATTTCCAAGCCTTTGTTTGGGTCAAAGCATTGTGTTCACTGAAGACTCGAACCTTTCAACAACTCTATTGAGGAGGGACAATTACTTGTGTCACAGCATTCAAGAGCCCCCAAATAGAGTGAAAACTACGTTCTCCCATACTACTACTGCTTCATCTTTAGGCTATAGAATATGATATACGGCGATTGCTGCTGGACAATTAAGCTGCGCGGAAAATTTAATATATTACTAAAGGTATTCGACGAAATTCAAGCGACGAGAAAAAATCTGCCGTAGAGAGAATGTTGTTAGAGAACCCCTATGATATGGGAAAAGGAGCCTATATGGGACCCGAAAAATGCGTTATGCTGTACAGAGAAAAACGTTGTAGTCAATATTGATCTATATTACAGAAAGAGTCCACCTGTATTTGAAAATGTTATTAAACAGGCCCAAAAAGTTTAAAACTAACACAATGTCAGTTTTGCTTGAGATCCTGACGCAAGTTGAGCGTCATATTTTGATTTATTTTTTGACAACAATGAAGAACAACCCAACAATCAGTGATCACAATTTAAAGCACAAGGTATTCACCCTGTTCACAGATAATTAAAATTTGATTGAACAACTTAGAAAGAATCTTTGAGGAGAAATCCTATAAGGATGACACGTTTTCCTGGTATTCTCTGAGATTTCAGAAAAAGGACATCTTCATTAAAGTGAGAGCATCCCAAGTCTTTTAAAATTTTGGATGGGATGGTGTGGAATGCTGGCATAAGAAAATAAGATTTTGAGTGATGCCCGAACATCTTCTATTATATGAGAAGCATCATATACAGTACAAGATAATTATAGGCAATCAGAGGCAAAAGACAGATAGATGAAACTTTATTTAAAAAAGAAGTGACGCTAGTATAATTAGGAGGTTTGGTGAGTGTGGTCGATTGAATTTCTAATTATTCGAATGAAGGTCCACAGAATATAAGGCATACTTGTACATACCTTTGAAAGACAGGGAATTTCGCAAATTTCTTTAAAAAAAAAACAAACAGTTATGGCTTTTCCCAACGAATGACGGATCTTCAAATCTGACCGCATGTAAGATTTTTCGAGATTCCGTGGATTTTTTACACCTCGAAGCAAAAAATTTAAATTTCAGCTTCACGAAAATCGAATGGCATTCGCATATCTTATTCAAAAGACCTAAAATTTTCAATAATCACGTGCCATTATGCCACTTCTGGTACTACCTGCACCTGCTTGACATTCTAGGAAGCAACGTTGGACCTTGGAATGGAAAGAACCTTCCTTTTTTCGTTCATCAACTATCCCAACCGTGTAATTTTTTTTCTCATGAAGAATCACCATGACGTAAAACTTTCTTCTGTGATATTCCTACGCTACCGAGACAACGAAAAATGTAAATATCATGATGTGTGTGTGTTCAAATGAAGGCAAACACCTGCAACTTGCGGAAGACTTACTTACTTCGTTATGCTTACTTACAGTTTAGTGGGATTATAGGTCAGGACTGTTGCATCATTCCTTGAGTGGAATTGAGCAAAGGGCTCATGAAGCAATGTTCGGGACTTTAAAAGCACTCCATATTCCTTAGCGGGGATTTCAGGAACGTGATGAAAGCCTTTGCATGGCAATATTTCTTTCTTCGCGTGCAAGGAAAGTCCCGAGTCATGTTCTTTTCTGTGCATTTCCCTGCAAAAACAAAAAAGGAACATCATTCTCACCGGAACTTTGAAATTTACTACGCGTAAAATATAAAAATAAATTCAACGAAACTATATGCGCAAAAATGGCATCTGATTAAAGTAACAATTTGCTGGTTCCACAGATCGCTGAGATAGAGAAAAGGCTGCAGGCCATCAATGCTTCCGGTGTTTCATGGGAAACTGTTTGTGCAAGGTGAGTTCATTTTTGTTATTTTCTTCGTTTTTCTTGAAACTGCAGTTTAAAGAAGCAGTTTCAGTGAAGCCACAACACATTTCTACGCGACATTAAATTATTAAACAGACTACACGCATTGTCTCGCTTTCTTTTAATTTTATTTTCCACGGTGTCGCTTGTTGGTGAGCAATGGATGCAAATTTATTCTTATCGCTCGACGTTACTGCATTTACTTGGAAAAAATCTGAGAGCAAAATCTTGATTCGGATTGTGAAAACCGAGTACAGTTTTACGGAGGATTCAGTCTTTGGATATAACCTGAAACATTTGTACTTTTATTTGGTCATGATATCTTCCTTATGATTTATTTTCCCGTGAGCTTTGTTAAAGACTTCAATGACGTCCATCCATAAACTGCATAAATGGAATGACATTCTATTGTGCTCATCCGAAGTTCCAGATATCGCGTCAGAAAAGGGATTATCGTCTTCTTTTTTTTGTAAAAAGAGATGCAATCGAACCTATGAAAACTGCTTCATTTCTTTAAAATATAATTTTCAAGTGCTTCAATCCTGTCATATATTTCAAATTAGTTTAGTCGACATTTTTCAAAAATTTCGATATTTTCATCCAGGAGGACGATTTTTAGCCACGTGCGCTAATACGCACGGCAAAATTCTAAAATATTTTTGGAAATTTCATCGGCTTTAGGTATTTTTGGAGAATTTGTCCTACTAAAAAGGGTTACATTTTAAATTTTGATCATTTTGGTCATTCTCATTATGAAGTACTGTACAAGAAAATTACCTAGAAAGGATTTATTACGATTCTAAGGTACCCCTGAATGAATCAATGATATAATTTAAATCATTAATCTCTCTTTTTGTATCCCTACAATTCATTTGAAAACTTTTGATGACATTTCTGCATCTGGTCATAGGCAGTGACATCTATAATGCAGAATCAAGAGAAATTCGATACCAGATTATCACATTTTGTTTCTCAAAGTGCTTGGGCACTTATCTCAAGTTATGTGCTTACGGAACTGAACCCGAAAATAAATAATGCTCTGCTTGGGTCAGACTTCGTAAATTTCGCGGAAAATTTGAGTCAAAAGCACGCAGAAGTATTTTCAAAGTGTCATCAAGACGGTCAATAAAAATGCATTCCTGCACAATTTTCTTAAAATTTGAATCCGCCGCTTTTTTTAGGTTTGAAATATTTCATTTTGTTCGAAATGCGTTGGATAAAATAAATCTCTGTATGAAGTAAAGATGCGCTTAAATTGAAATAATCTGATCTTCGTCTGAAAATATATGTGGGTTAGAGATGGGCATTTAAACTTCACTGAAGCAAGCTTCGAGCTTATAGCGATGCACTTCTTAGCACATTAGATAATAAATGCGGACTACATTTGCGATAATTCTGTCTCCACTCGCCAGTGGCATATACTCAGAGCAGAAAGACTTTTTTTAATAGCTTGCTCTAGCAAAAAATTGCCTTGATGCATTTGCAGTTCCTTTGCGATCGATATCCTCTAAAGACGAAAAAATCCATCGACCCCTTAATATACTGCTGTTGATTTAATGAGGTAATCGCATAATTGCGTCAAATGCTTCAACGTCACGTAGCTTTGACTCAGGCCACTGTCTTTTTTAGTAATCGACCCGTCGGTCCATGAATTTCGCTTCATTTTCCCTACCCTGTCTTGAAACTTAGAATTGATCTTTGAATGAGAGGGAGTTGCGAACATGATTTAGAACCCTCTTTTTTACGCGTAAATGGGACAATTGAGTTATTGCTTCAATATTGTCGAAAGGAGAACGAATTATAAGGTCTTGATCAATCTCATCAGAAGTTTTTGCTCCAATCGCTTTACAGTCGGGACGACGGTAGCAGACGATGACGGCACTCCGTTGACGCTGACGACACGGGTCCAGCGCTTGTCGACAGCAGCTCTCACCTTCCTGACGAGAATCGTCAACACGCATGGGCCTGAACTGAAGGCCTCCGACCAAGTGCGAAGATGGTCATTCATATTTTGAATCATTAAGTTTTATTATTCCGGGATTGGTACTTCGTATATTAAAGTTCTAGAATAATACGAGACAAAGTATCGACTTAATTGCAGTCGGGGACTTAAGAAGTTTTCGCAAAATGGTGCTTTGATGCAGTATTAAATAATATGTACAGTATTTCATTCACGCCATTTTTAAAACAAATTAAAAAATGGCGTGAATGAATGCACTAGGCAAAGTTTTTGGCATCCAGTCACTGACTTCTATTCTGAAATCAAAGAAAACATTTCGAATGACTGCGAAACATTAAAATTTAAATTATTTTTTAAGAAATGGACTACGCAAAAATCTGAAAAACGGGCATCTTCTCGCGGACTTCAATCAATTCCCATCTACAGGATATCCTCAAAAATTAGCGAAAAATCCTAACCATCAATAAAGTATTGTTTCAACGAATGCTGATTTTTTGGGGGTTTTAGATTCACGGAACCGGCAGAAAATAAGCAAGAGCCAAATAAGACAGAACAAAAACAAACGACTGTTCAACAGCAAGAAGATGCTGATTTTTCGGCTTTCGGTGACGTTATCGAAGCCCTAGAAAACGACGTTTTCGATGACGATATTCTTGAAGACCGTTGCCTGGTTTCTTCCATCCTGAAATTGTGGGATTTCGGAGAAACATTTGATAGCGTCACTGACGAGGACGTTGTGCGAAAAATTGATGACGCTTATCATCGCAGGTTTGAAGAAGTTTCACGCATAGATTTTTATTGGATTGCTGATGAAACGAAACTTCATGTTTCTTTAATTTAGGATCAAAACTCCGAGCAGCATCCACGACGTTAAGCTGATTGTTTCAGGATTCAAATTCGACTCGACCGGGAAGATAGTCGGAGCAAATGCGTTGATGTCTTCTTACCTGTTGAAGGATGATGCTACAGTTATACCCGGGGAATTCATGCTGGTGAGAAGTCAGCTGGAACATGCTTAGGAATATTCATTACTTCATTAGAAATCATAGCCAGATTTTTATTTTTGAATAATATGTGCTGATAACCAGGAAATCTTTTTTTTATTTTCAGCGAGATGAGAGAGCTGAGCTCTGGGAAAACGAGTTTATCGACATTCTTCAAAGAGCAGGAGAAGAAATGAATGGAAAAGAGGAAGTCGTTGTTTCGCAATTTGCCGGAAGAAGGTTCACAAATTACATTATTTTGTCAAGAATTGCCTTAGAAATAAATAATGTTTAATAAGTCACCCTACTCTATTTGGTTTTTTACAGTTTTGCGGATGGGATGGAGAAAGTTAAGACTGAAAACATAAATTTTCTTTTTGCTGGTTTCGCCATTATCGCTGTCTTCGTCTGCGTCACTTTCGGACCAATGAATTTGCTGGAGAATAGGGTAAAGATTCACGGATTTTTGAATTGGAGTATCGCAAATGATTCTTACATTTTTGATTTCTGAATTTGAAGGTTTATTTGGCGATTGCTGCAATGGGACTGGTTGGCCTCTCCATTCACACGACCTTCAGCATTGCAATGTTAATTGGACTTGAGTTCAGTGTTTTGCACAGCACAGTCCCATTTTTATTGCTTGGTGTGGGTATCGATGATGCCTACGTCATTCTACAGGTAAATTTTGCAGTTGAATTTCAGGCTTTTGCTGTGATTTTCCAGAACTTCGTCAGCTTTTAAACCCCTTGTGAAAGGGCCGTCCATAAGTTACTATATGCATTCTAAAATGTGTATTTTGACGAATAAATTTTCCAACTTTGTTCATTCAAGTGAAGAATTGTTTTAGGATACATATACTGTATTTCATTGCCAAAATGTTTTATGTCACACGCAATAAATGCTTTCAATTTCCGAATGATTCTTATTGGCTCCTTTTGGATGCGCAAGAGTATTCCATGAAGGTTGCTTGGTTTTTGCGCAAAATATATTTGAATAATTTTTCTGCCTGCGGAAGTTTTTCCTAAGATGTATATACGTATTCATCTCCAGTTTTGATGACCTTCGGTAAGAATTTCCCCACGATATGAAAGTCGCCGAACTTTTTAAAGATGAATTCATATTAAAAAGTTTGGGTAACTTAGTATACGTTATTCTTTAAGAATCCCATGACGAAATTTCACTCAATTTGATTGATTTTTTCACAGACACTGGATAATTTGCGAGGAACAATGCCTCCAGAATCGTCGATCAGCCAATTTATTGCAAAGGCTTTATCGCGATCTGGAGTTTCCATCACTGTGACTTCATTGACTGACATTTTTGCCTTCGCCATTGGGGCAACAGCGGTAAGTCACGTCGTGATCAGCTATGTCAATAATCAGGAATAATTGACTCATGCATCTAAAAAAACAAAAAAGTATTTCAGCATTATGATTTTAAAACACGTGTTTCCAAGCGACCAATCGTCCATTTACTTGATTTGATTTACTGTATATTTTTCTGTTCGTTTCAGCCGGTGCCGGTGATGCGATCGTTTTGTTTATACTGCTCGATCGGAATCTTTGTGGTATACATTTTACAATTGGGGTATTTCCTGCCTTTGGTATATTTTGATGAAATGAGACGAGCAGCCAACAGGAACGGGTTGTGGTTCAGCAAACTGTCAGACAACTACAAAGCTTGGAAAATCTGCAATGGGGACAATGGACCTTTGGATTATTTATTTGTGAAATTGGGCAACTTTTTGTCTACTACTTCCGGAAAGGTATGGCATTGTGAGATTACAGAATATAATTTCGAACAAAAATTACACCGATTTTAAAAGTGTAACCTGTGCTGAATTCTCGGAGGTTTTATCTTTAAAAAGCGGGCGATTTCTGGATTTTAGAAGCAAAGATCCAATTTCAAACTGATATTTACAGATGGAAATTTAGTCCACTGGCCTTTTCTTTTCTGGCGGCTTTATTGCAGTCATTTTATCTTGATAAAAGTGAAAACATTAATTGATTTATGTTACAACAACTCTTGCAACAATGAGCAGTTTTTGACAGAAACGAATGCTGTTGATCGGGAAGAGACGACTCAATCTCTCAAATCATTTTTTTATTAGAGGTTTTGAACTTTTGAAATTCAAATGATAAAAAGTCACAAGTGCTAAGTTACTTGACGCATCTGTCATTCGTATACAGTATTCATTAATAAATGTTCATGATACAAATATTCCAGTGAAAACCTAGACGAAACGGTTTATTTATTTGTGTGCTGCCGAATGAACTTTAATTTTCTCGAGGCGTTAGTTTTAGTCTTAAACCGTTGCTCATACATCACTGTTGAAAAAAATCGGTAGATTTTTCGTCCACATAGGTGATACTCGATTAGTGACATTTTTTTTCAAGTGTGTTTTCCTTTTTTGCACCGAAGATATTGGCACTGTCTGCTGGAGTGGTTCTTCTCGCAGTCAACAGCTACGGAGCTTCGCAAATCGATCACAATTTCGACCGATATTGGTACTTGGCAGATGGCTCGTATCAAAAACAATTCCTTCTCGACCTCAGCAATTATTTCCCGGATTCCAGCTTCAAGGCAGAGCTTTACATCGGTAAGCCGAGATAGCCAATTTTGTGAGATTCTCTTCGTGGAGAAAATTATTTTCATAAACTTGAATGTTTCTTCAGGAAGTATCGATTATTACAAAGAAAGAACGCGACTTGAGGTTCTGTATGAAAACCTTGCTGATATTTCTTCCGTGCAACGGGAATCTGTGCAATTCTGGCATCACGACTTCCTCGAATGGCTGAAAGACTCTAAAAGCGAGTTGCTTTTTGATTATTATGAAGAAGTTGTCAACAATAAAAAAGCCAGAAATATTCATTGTTTTATCATTCCAATTTAGAGCCTTATCCGACGGATGAAGAAGAATTCAAGGATGAGCTGAGAACGTTCCTGGTAAACACTAAAGATGGAATAATTTACCTCAACGACATCCGATACAAAGGAAACATCCTCGGGGAGTACAACATAACGGTGTGATGATGGAATTATTTCCTAAAATAACTGCGCTTGAAATTGATTCAAAAAGTATTTTTCTTAAAGGCCTCGAGAATTTCTTACCGAACTGTGGAAATGCACAATGGTACTGCGAAGTACAAAACCTTAGATGACCTGATTGGCATTGTTGAACACACGAAGTTTGCTACTGGCGATAAATTCATCGGATTTGCTTCGGTCGAACTGCAATCATGGACTGTCAACAGGGTATTTATCGATCCATTAGAATACAGTATTATTGCCTGAAGATATATTTTCCTCGGTTTCGAAGAAAATGAAAAAGACTGCATAGGTAACGATACTGTCACCAAAAAAATGAAGTAGGATCAGAATTCACACGAGGAAAATTATTCTCACGGCATCTTCGCTGACCCTTGGTTTTTCTAGTCCCTGTACTTTTCATATTTATTTTATGTGAGAGACAAAACTAGCATAAAAAAATTTGCCACTTCGTTCTCAAATATTTTCAGACACTTCTAATTCAACGAAGTGTTGTGCCTCATCCTGTTGCATCAGAAGAGAAACGTGACGGCCTTGAATTAGTTGAAGGTTTTCTATTGAACTGAGGTTTTGCTGTTCTTCCTGGAATTCCAGGCAGATGTCACTTAAATCTGGATAATTGATCTGGCCAAGAATTGAGTAGCTATAATTGTAAAATAATATAATCTGACCTATCTCAGCTTAAGCTTTTAGTATGCGACTTTACCCAACTCACTTTTCTATTGAATTTATATTTTTCTATCATATTTAGGTTTTATGTGGAATTGACGTCTTGTTGTTCTTCCTGGAATTCTAGGCAGATGTCACTTGAATCGGGACATTTGATCTGGCCAAGAATTGTGTAGCTATAGTCGTAAAATAATCTGACGTAACTCAGGTCTCAGGTCAAACTAACGTATGTGACTTGACCCAACTCACTTGTAATTGAAGTGAAAGAAAAAAATGAGGCAGCACTCATACACAGTGAAAGAGGAAACCAGTTATTTTGAGACATGCATTTTGCGATGAAAATATTATTATTATTTAATGTTTCAAGGCAAACGGCTGATGAGAACTCTTCCTCAGAGTACTTTTTGTGAATGTAAAGTGCTTGAAAAGTACAGTTGCTGATCGAGTTAATTATTCCAGGAAATTATGACATCGTTACCGTACAGTTTGGGACTGACTTTACTGGGAGTTCTCGTCGTCATTTTGCTGATGCTGGGAAACATTCGAGTGTCTTTGCTCAATTTCCTTTGCGTCCTTCTCACACTCGTAAACGTTATTGGCACAATGCACTTCTGGGGCTTGACACTCGAACATATGACGTCTCTGCTCCTCATTATTTCCATCGGTCTCGCGATCGATTATTCCTCGCATATCGGACACAAATTCTTGACCACTTTCGGCGACGGAGACGGTAAGCAAACAATGTTTAGAAAATTTATGATTTTACAGTACCTTGAGAAATTGACTTTGGTTTTCAGAAAGGGCAAGAGAAACCCTTAGGACGATGGGACCAGCAGTTTTCAAGGGCGCTCTGAGCTCATTTTTGGCGTTCGTCTTGTGCTCTTCAACAAGCAGCTACATTTTTATGATTTGGTTCCAGGTAAGCAGTTGCAGCAAAAAATATCAACCATGACAACAATTGGATAATTTTTCTGATACAGCTACAGTATTACTTTTTAGCGAAGAGTAAAGCCCTCTTTTCACTGTATATACGTTAATCAATATCAACATGGAAGTTGAAATATTCGCTTCGAAAAAAAAAGTTAAGAATATATTGTAATGTATGAACACTCTAAATGCGGATTTTTATGCATTTCTGTGAGTTGGAGGAAGAGAAAAATTCCAGATACTGTTACTTTTTGCTGCGTATGTGATGTAAGTTGCATGCATCAATGACAATAAATCCCCAGGTGAAAGACTTAGATTTATGATCGTTATCAGCAATGATTAAAATACTGTAGCTGCAAAAATGTTCAGATTTGAATAGATCTCTGAAGCCAACAGCATTATTCGGCAACACCAAGAAATTTTAATTTAAAAAATACTTTGTTCCACGTTCAGTAAAGTAAGATTCCGAATAAGGTACGAAGAAAATTGTGCATTTTTCCCACGAAGCAAATTTGCATTCGCTGTGAGATTCATTCACTTCTAAAATTGTCAATAGGAAAATGAATCGGATTTGCTCCTCCTTATAATGTATGGATTTAGATGGAGCAGATCATCATTGGATTGCAAATTTCCTGCAGTTGAACCGAATAACTTAGAAGTTATACCGTTTGTAATCTTTACCCTCGAAAATAAATGTTTGCCGCCATCAGCCTAGACCAAGGTCAGACAATGACCTCTTCTTTTCGAAAAAAAACGTCACTTCAAACATTAATATGCATAGTGACCCCTTTTTTCTTATATACATTTTTTTCTTTTTTTTAAATAAAAAAGTGTTATATATAGCTTTCGTTTTCCCTCGTAAAACAAAGTTCATGTACAGCTTTTTATTTTTTCATTGAGAAGTAAACGACACGATTGGGTTTTTAAAAAAATAAATAACCCCTCGACGACTAATTGATGGCCTCTTAGGTAATTACATGCGTGACGGCGTACGGAACCTTCCACGGATGCGTGGTGATGCCTGTGTTGCTGAGCTTGTTGCACCCTCCGGCGATTTCCGTGGATGGGGAAGACGAGTGTGAAGAAGAGAGGGGCAGAGACCCGGACCCGGAAGTCGGTAAAGCCGATAGGTTGCGCCGGAAGCAAGTGAACGAGGTGCTAGCGTTTGTGGACCTGAAATCCTCGCCCGGGGCAGTAACTCCAATCTTACGCCCGCGGATACAAATCAGAGACAGCGTCATCTCTACTGCGTCCATGAACCTTGACAGCCAAGAGCCTGTCTTGATAAACGAGGTGTCTGTTTTACTTGAAAAAAAAATCGATAAGACTTGGCCCTATACACAGCTTCTTTCCTTCTTAAAATATTTATTCTTCTCGGTTTTTTCTTGCTTTTTTATCCCTTTTTCTCGATTTTATTTCAATTATTTCTACTGATTTTATGTGATTTTTTCAATTTTATTTTTTCTCGATTTAAATTTACAGTACAGTATTTATTTTTCAACATTTTCTTTTACATTTTTCCTGATTTTAAAATTTAAATTTTATCGATTTTCTTTTATTGATATTTTGATTTATTTTCTAGATTGCATTTTATTTATTTCCTTGGTTTTATTTCATTTACTTTTCATTACATCATTTGAGTAATCTTTTCTGAATATAATTGTATTTGTTTTTCCTTGATATTATCTAATTTATTTTTCTTCATAACATTTGATTCAACTACTTATTGTATTTTAAATTATTTAGAATATTTAAATTTTAAAATTAAATTTAAGTTTTTTCGATTGAGTTTGATTTATTTTTTTGAGATCATATGCTTCGTTTTTCTTGATATAATTTGATTCGTTTTTCATGTCATTTGATTTTTTATTTGATTTTTCATTTTATTTCCTCATCTTTTGTTGATTTATTTTATTTTATTTTTTTTAATAATGAAGGACAAATTCTCGCTGTCCGAATGGCTCAAGGGGAAAAGAGGAGCCAAGTACCGTTTCGAAGTGTCCCCAAGTTCGTCTCGCACAGACTTGAGCAAACATTCGCCTGCATGCATCAGGGCGAGCGACGGTTCGTGGGAAAATGTCCCAGAGACAGCAACCTCGTCGTCATCCGCGTCCACTGTTGCCTTAGGCTCGTGGACCAACAGTCAAGGCTTGGACAGGGTTGTGTCCCACACGTGTCCTCGTTGCAAGAGCACGGCCATGCTCGCCATACTGCCTGCCGAGGAAAAGAGGTAAAGTGCCGAACATANTTTTTTCTCGATTTAAATTTACAGTACAGTATTTATTTTTCAACATTTTCTTTTACATTTTTCCTGATTTTAAAATTTAAATTTTATCGATTTTCTTTTATTGATATTTTGATTTATTTTCTAGATTTCATTTTATTTATTTCCTTGGTTTTATTTCATTTACTTTTCATTACATCATTTGAGTAATCTTTTCTGAATATAATTTTATTTGTTTTTCCTTGATATTATCTAATTTATTTTTCTTCATATCATTTGATTCATCTTCTTGATTTTTTTTAAGATTTTATTTTTTAAATTTAATTCAAGTTTTCCTCGATTGAATTTGATTTATTTTTCTTGAGATCATATGCTTCCGTTTTTCTTGATCTAATTTGATTCTTTTTTATATTATTTCATTTTTATTTGATTTATTTGATTTTTCATTTCATTTCCTCATCTGTTGTTGATTTTTTTTATTTTTTTTTTAATAATGAAGGACAAATTCTCGCTCTCCGAATGGCTCAAGGGGAAAAGAGGAGCCAAGTACCGTTTCGAAGTGTCCCCAAGTTCGTCTCGCACAGACTTGAGCAAACATTCACCTGCATGCATCAGGGCGAGCGACGGTTCGTGGGAAAATGTCCCACAGACAGCAACCTCGTCGTCATCCGCGTCCACAGTTGCCTTAGGCTCGTGGACCAACAGTCAAGGCTTGGACAGGGTTGTGTCCCACACGTGTCCTCGTTGCAAGAGCACGGCCATGCTCGCCATACTGCCTGCCGAGGAAAAGAGGTAAAGTGCCGAACGCACAGGAGCCATTTGGCTTCTGTTAGTTTATAATGCACAGCACTGTACTGTCGTATTTCCTTAAATTATACTGCAAATGTTAGCCACAGCTGTAGGACCTCATATAACCGTACGTCTAGCACTGTTTAAATATAGTACGTGAAAGCTACACCATTTTTGTTCTATTGGGTTCATAAAGAATTTCCAATAAAACGAATTCTCAATTATAGTATCTTGACGCGACAATACTGATTAGATACGTAAATGTAACTTATGGGGAAAAATAAAATTCGCCGATTCGTTTCGAATCGGCAGGTTTAGTGTACCAATTGTGCTTCATAAAATTATACATATTGAAAAGAATAAATAAAATATGTATAGTAGAATAAATAAAATATATTTAGTAGAATAAATAAAATATATTTAGTAGAATAAATAAAATATATTTAGTAGAATAAATAAAATATATTTAGTAGAATAAATAAAATTAGAATAAAAGAATAAACAAAATAAGTGCCATGGAATAAATACAAATAACCAACACGTCTCTACATTTTCCACGTATTTATTCATTTTTGTGGGCTGAATCCCCTAACATACTGTGCTCGCCAAATGCCTTCGCAGTTTTTACGTGATATATATTTTTTACACGGTACAAATTTCAGATACCGTAATGTCTCCTATTTTTGCCGACTTGGATTTGAAAGATGGAACGGATATTTTCTTGAAGTTGAATAACAGTATTTCAGTTATCCATCAACTTTTTTTTTTACGTTTTTGCGCATTGCAAAACTTTTGATCCGGCCTTATTTTCTTCAGCCCCGAGGGTAAAGACGAAGGCAACGGTCGAGAAACAACCAACACAGCGGATGATAACAAAACTTCGCGCATCTGCCGCAGTCACATAGTAAAGGCGTGCAAGTGTGGATTATTGAGCAATGATCTCAATTGCAACAAAAGTGACAAAAAGGAAGAAGACAGTTCTGAAGATTCGGTGAGCTCAGGACGCGGAAGTTCGCAGGATTCCATAAATGCCCTTCCAACGAACACCTCTGACACGGATGCCAACGACCAGGAAGA
>CAJPEX010000865.1:24710-37406 GCA_905338405.1 Notodromas monacha
GGCGTACGGAACCTTCCACGGATGCGTGGTGATGCCTGTGTTGCTGAGCTTGTTGCACCCTCCGGCGATTTCCGTGGATGGGGAAGACGAGTGTGAAGAAGAGAGGGGCAGAGACCCGGACCCGGAAGTCGGTAAAGCCGATAGGTTGCGCCGGAAGCAAGTGAACGAGGTGCTAGCGTTTGTGGACCTGAAATCCTCGCCCGGGGCAGTAACTCCAATCTTACGCCCGCGGATACAAATCAGAGACAGCGTCATCTCTACTGCGTCCATGAACCTTGACAGCCAAGAGCCTGTCTTGATAAACGAGGTGTCTGTTTTACTTGAAAAAAAAATCGATAAGACTTGGCCCTATACACAGCTTCTTTCCTTCTTAAAATATTTATTCTTCTCGGTTTTTTCTTGCTTTTTTATCCCTTTTTCTCGATTTTATTTCAATTATTTCTACTGATTTTATGTGATTTTTTCAATTTTATTTTTTCTCGATTTAAATTTACAGTACAGTATTTATTTTTCAACATTTTCTTTTACATTTTTCCTGATTTTAAAATTTAAATTTTATCGATTTTCTTTTATTGATATTTTGATTTATTTTCTAGATTGCATTTTATTTATTTCCTTGGTTTTATTTCATTTACTTTTCATTACATCATTTGAGTAATCTTTTCTGAATATAATTGTATTTGTTTTTCCTTGATATTATCTAATTTATTTTTCTTCATAACATTTGATTCAACTACTTATTGTATTTTAAATTATTTAGAATATTTAAATTTTAAAATTAAATTTAAGTTTTTTCGATTGAGTTTGATTTATTTTTTTGAGATCATATGCTTCGTTTTTCTTGATATAATTTGATTCGTTTTTCATGTCATTTGATTTTTTATTTGATTTTTCATTTTATTTCCTCATCTTTTGTTGATTTATTTTATTTTATTTTTTTTAATAATGAAGGACAAATTCTCGCTGTCCGAATGGCTCAAGGGGAAAAGAGGAGCCAAGTACCGTTTCGAAGTGTCCCCAAGTTCGTCTCGCACAGACTTGAGCAAACATTCGCCTGCATGCATCAGGGCGAGCGACGGTTCGTGGGAAAATGTCCCAGAGACAGCAACCTCGTCGTCATCCGCGTCCACTGTTGCCTTAGGCTCGTGGACCAACAGTCAAGGCTTGGACAGGGTTGTGTCCCACACGTGTCCTCGTTGCAAGAGCACGGCCATGCTCGCCATACTGCCTGCCGAGGAAAAGAGGTAAAGTGCCGAACATACAGCAGCCATTTGGCTTCTGTTAGTTTATAATGCACAGCACTGTACTGTCGTATTTCCTTAAATTATACTGCAAATGTTAGCCACAGCTGTAGGACCTCATATAATCGTACGTCTAGCACTGTTTAAATATAGTACGTGAAAGCTACACCATTTTTGTTCTATTGGGTTCATAAAGAATTTCCAATAAAACGAATTCTCAATTATAGTATCTTGACGCGACAATACTGATTAGATACGTAAATGTAACTTATGGGGAAAAATAAAATTCGCCGATTCGTTTCGAATCGGCAGGTTTAGTGGACCAATTGTGCTTCATAAAAGTATACATATTGAAAAGAATAAATAAAATATGTATAGTAGAATAAATAAAATATATTTAGTAGAATAAATAAAATATATTTAGTAGAATAAATAAAATTAGAATAATAGAATAAACAAAATAAGTGCCATGGAATAAATACAAATAACCAACACGTCTCTACATTTTCCACGTATTTATTCATTTTTGTGGGCTGAATCCCCTAAGATACTGTGCTCGCCAAATGCCTTCGCAGTTTTTACGTGATATATAAAAAATGTGCCATGTTTAAAGTCTATGGCATTACAGAGGATAAAAACGGCTGAACCTAAACTTTCTACCTTGCCTATAAAAGAACTTCAACTTATTGTCATAAAGTCAATAGGTAGTTGAAAAAAATATACGTTTTTGCGCATTGCAAAACTTTTGATCCGGCCTTATTTTCTTCAGCCCCGAGGGTAAAGAC
Source organism: Notodromas monacha (assembly GCA_905338405.1). Classification (NCBI taxonomy): domain Eukaryota; kingdom Metazoa; phylum Arthropoda; class Ostracoda; order Podocopida; family Cyprididae; genus Notodromas; species Notodromas monacha. The sequence continues at coordinate 26,737 of CAJPEX010000865.1, forward strand.
GAAGGCAACGGTCGAGAAACAACCAACACAGCGGATGATAACAAAACTTCGCGCATCTGCCGCAGTCACATAGTAAAGGCGTGCAAGTGTGGATTATTGAGCAATGATCTCAATTGCAACAAAAGTGACAAAAAGGAAGAAGACAGTTCTGAAGATTCGGTGAGCTCAGGACGCGGAAGTTCGCAGGATTCCATAAATGCCCTTCCAACGAACACCTCTGACACGGATGCCAACGACCAGGAAGAAAAGAACGACGACGACAAACCGAATGCTATGAAAAGCCACGAGCAAGTCTGATGATTGTGGCCAAGAAATATTCCGTCATCATTTGTTTACTGTATTCTGGAAAGCCCGAGGTTCTTTTGTCCAGTTTTGAGGAGGAAAACGACGCATATATTTCGTTCACATTTTTTTTTTTAAACAAAGGCATTCTATCTGTCCCGTGCGGTGTATGCCTTTCTTGCAGCTGTGTTGATTACTGTATAGTCAAAGCCCATCGATCGCTCGAGGAATAAGAATAATCACAATCACAATGCTGCTTGTGTATTGACAGGATTTAAAATTGTAAACAAAATCTTGCCTTCGCTTTACAATTCCAACGAGTCGAAAAAGATTACCAAATCTGTTCGGAGTGTTTATTCGGCCAAGTAACTCCCTGGTTGACGCATGATAAGTTGAGAAAATTATTCCCTGTGAAAGGCTGAGAGACAAACGGTAATTTTAGGACAAGAAATTCCAATTTATTACGATTTCTAATTTGATTTCAGTTCTCGAAAAAGCTCGTGAAAATCACTTGCAAAATGTCTCGTGGAGATGCACGAGCATCAACATTTCCGAAGAATAATTTTAAATCAAATTTTACATGTCGTGGTTTAGAACTTGGCATGAACTAAATATGCCTGAAGAGTGTAACTGTATACAGAGATTCTATAATCGTGTGAACGGTGAGAAAGAGAGGGGATATCTTGTCTCAGTGTAGTCAGTTATGATGCAGCTGTCTGAACGAAATCCGCCGAATTTATCCCATTTCTGGAATGAGCTTTCTTTTCAATTTCGACAAGAATAGGTTTTTTTTTCTCACGTGGTTCGGGCACGGGTGACATTGTACAAAGAGTATGCCATAATATGTCATCATATCAACTCGACTTTTCGTTGTTATTTTGTGCACGTCAGCGAGTGTAAATACCCAACATTTTCTGTAAACGGTTTGAGCTTCTCATCGAAATACAACCAAAACCATGCTTATTTTCTTGGGTTTTTTCTTTGCTCATACTGCATTTTAACCCACGAATCCTTTGAATGATATGACTCATGCCCTTTCGGGAAATCTGTGGCTTGCTCAAAAGAATCAAAAGAAAAACTAAATGATGATTTAATGCTGTACCAATAAATTATTGGCGAGGACTGCGATAACTGAAAGTTGAGGAATAAAGAAAATTAATATTCCGTATCAGTATATACAGTGTAAATTGTTCATTATAAGGGCTTCTTCATAGCGCAAGAAGTTTGAGTAACTCCATGCTTGAAAATGTAGCTGCTGCAATAAATTTACGACAAAAGAGCGGTGTGCATTTCATGAGATTGACCTGCTCTTCAAATGTTAGTCCGTAATCGCATAAATGAAAAATTGGTAACCGACTTGTCGCGATCGTTGAAAAATGAAAATCTGAAATCGCAAACAGCCTTCTTCATCAAACGTTGTAACGAATTCACAATTTATGAGATTGTGTTTCCATTTTTATTTTCGGAAGAGCAAAAAAACATTTTTGTACCAAAATATCGCTTTTAAAAGAATTGGAAAACATGTTGAACGGGGGGGGGGATAAATTGTTTAGCGCCCATGATGATGACCATGTCCGTGTCCGCCACCGCCACCGTGGTGTCCTCCATGACCAGGGAAATTGACACCACCGCCATGACCGCCGCCATGATGACTGCCGCCATTATGGCCGCCACCGTGGCCACCGTGTCCTTGATTGAATCCCCCGCCGTGTCCCTGATTGAATCCACCAGCACCGCCATGTCCGGGGTTGAAACCACCCCCGACGCCGGGGTTGAATCCACCACCGATTCCTCCGCCATTCAAGTTTCCACCGGGCCTGAATCCTCCGCCACTGCCGCCGAAACCACCGCCTACGCCTCCATGACTGCCGCCTCCATGACTGCCGGCTCCATGACCGCCACCGAAGCCTCCGCCTACGCCTCCCGGGCTGCCGCCAACACCAAAGCCTCCGCCTCCGTGACTGCCGCCACCACCAAAGCCTCCGCCTACGCCTCCGTGACTACCGCCACCACCAAAGCCTCCGCCGCCTCCATGACTGCCGACGCCACCACCGACACCGCCGTGAGAGCCGCCGGATCCGGGACGAAACCCGCCGCCGCTTCCTCCACGTTGGGCTTCGATGACCGACAAACAGACTGAGAAGGCCAGCGCTAATCGCGCTGCACGAGGCAGGAACCTGTTTCAGAAAGTTTTGAGGTCAACGAATGGTTCATTGATCCCGGTAGCATTCCAATAAGAGATGGTTGAATATATATGGACCAATTAAACTTCACAGAAAATTTCTCTCGATGCGAGAGAATTTTATTTTTCATAAAATCCTCCGATCATTCGATTTTTTAAGAAAGAAATGTCACATCAAAATGTACCGATTGTCTCTCAATAATAGCTGATCCAATTAGGAAAGTATGCTTCTCGCTCTAACATCGGCACTATTTTGTCAAATTAAACTTTAAAAATTACAGCATCTCAATCTTTGCATTTATGTTATGTGCTTGAATTTCAAATACAGTACTCTATGGGGAAAAATGCTGGAAATTCGAATTTCCATGAATTAATTGGTTCTATCCTAAATTTAATTTATTGCATCACTTCGATTTTAAATATGACAATTTGAATGAACGTATCCTCTTACTATGGCAACTTTTTGGATGTGCTGTTTTTTAAAGTTCTTTATAGGAATAACCACAGAAAGCATACCATTACTTTGACAGATGAAAATACAAAACGAGCACGATCACGGGGCATTCTTTAAATTTCTCACGGATTGTTAAATTCTGTACCTCGTCCTCTTAAAAAAAATTTGCTTTCAGGTCGGACTAAACTTTTGAAAAAATGAAGGTAGCATGCGCCAAGGAATCGTGTACTCACCTTGTCATTCTCGCTGAACTCCTTGAAAAGCTTAGTTCAATTTCACAGGGGGTATTCTCACGTTTTCTAAAGGAAAAATAATAATAGTATGATCAGGAATCACCATAATTTGTTCCTTGGCGAGTTCCCAGTTGCTCAATATCCCACAATCAACAAAATGCTTTGAAGCAATAATATTCACACACGCACACAAAAACTTGACCTGGCATTTAACTTTCCGAACAAATGAATGGGGAACGTTACAGCAATAAAAAAAAAATACCCGAGTTGAACATTTTTTTAAGGGCTTCTGAAAACTAAGGTATGTGCTTCGAAGCAATAATATTCACAAACGCACTCAAAAACTTGACCTGACATTTAACTTTCCGAACAAATGAATGGGGAACGTTACAGCAATAAAAAAATACTCAAGTTGAACTTTTTTTTTTGAAGGGCTTCTGAAAACTAAGGTATGTCTATTGCAAAAGATCCTCCAGTTTAAAATTTGTCCCATTTTTTCCCCGTTTTTTTTTTTTTTTTTTTTTTTTTTTTTTTAGACGAGAGACGTTTTTTCCCTGTTTTTTTTTTTTTTTTTTTTTTTTCGTAGCTTAACATTACCGCATCTGTTACACAGAGAAGATAAGACTCTCGGGTTATCTGCAGCAGCAGCGTGTCCAGCTCAAGCAAAGAACTAGACCATTCTGACCATCAACAGACACATCGTCCGACGTTTATATAGCGTCTTCGTGCTGACCAGAAAGCTGTTGCCCAGTTTTGGAGGGAACCCTCTTGCAGACGTGAGGCAGCAGCTGCATGCAGGACAGTCGACTCTTCCGAGAATATTCAATCATAAATGTGATCATTTACAAGCCGCTGTTTTTTTTTTCTTGTTTTAAATTACCCCTCAACCGTGCTCACGAGACCGCGGGGAATTAAAGAGGTTGAAACCGGACGACGGGAATACTTCTACGCCGAGATCCTGCGCATTTACGATTGCACCATTGCGGTAGCAGAAAAATCCCACGACTCAGCCTTTACCTGGAATGAGGATATTCTTGCGAATCGGATGCAATTTACGTGCTCAAATTGCGTAGATTTTTTTTTTTGGTAATAAAACGTTGCTTTCGTTCTCATACTGAAGTACAAGTGCCGGTAGATTATGGCATCGAGTCAAGAATATGCTCAGGTGAATCAATTAACAGTCTCAAGCCGTTGCCGGTGTTGGTTTCAAATTTTTATTTTATTTTTGTATCCATCAGTATATCTCCAGTTCAGCGAAATATCCAACTACGACTTTTGACACGAGAATAAAAATTTATTTCGGTTTAAAAGAGAACGTTGCGATATTGGGACATTTTCGATAAAATCGACGATGGAGATGGACTGGCTGACGAAAATAAATTTTAAAAATGTGCGACCGGCATCCATCAGTTTTAAAGGGCTCCATGATGAAATCCCGCGGCCCGAAAATCTGGTGAGGCCAAAAATCCCGTAGGCCAGAAAATCTCGCATGGTCCAAAAATCCCGTAGGTACGAAAATTCCGTAGCTACAAAAATCCCACTACAAAATTGTATTATTGTCTCTGGGTTACCCTTCCAATGGTCTGGTAGGAATAAAAATCTGGTGGATCATAAAATTGTGAAAGTGCAAGGGTTTTAATTCCTTCCAAGGGTTTGGAAGGTTTTGGGATTATATTTCTCAATAGAATCTCCCCTTCACTTCCTCATCTTTCTCAAAAGAAAGGTGAGGTAGCCTGGGAAAGATGTAGCCTTCATTTGGAGCCTTCATCCCTGCATTTTTTTTATATAAACTGTGTACTATTTTAATGATTTTCACAGCTTTCCCTTCTGAAGTAATAAACTTGCATCAGTTTGGGTGGAAAATCTTGTAGAGTTGCAAATTTGTGGACTTTTTATAGTTTTTTTTATTTCCTATACATTATGTACTGTATATTGAAAATTAAGATTGAAAATGAAATATAACTATATATAACTGCATTTAGACTTCTTTGATAATTTTGAATTGTTTAAATACCATTGCCTTCCGTAGTTTTCAAACTAGGTTTTTCTGATATGAAAATTTATTTTTCTGGATTTTTGTACTTACGGGATTTTTTGGACCTTTCGAGATTTTTGGGCCTATGGGATTTTCGGGCCGCTGGATTTTTTCTCCCACGGGATTTTATCCTGCACCCGTTTTAAAGACACATTGGGAAGCTTGTTGAAGTACGTCATCGTAGAACAGAGGAATCGCGAAAACCCAACGGAAAACCTCCAAATTGACAGAATGTGACTGCTGGAAGATAAGAACGTTGAAAAATCGATGAAAAAAGGCTTCCTCCAACTTCACGTTCTATGAGAAATGAGAAATGACTTTTCTATGAGAAAAAACTGTACGATACCTAGCTGAAACGTTTGAGGGATTAGCTTTTGTAAGCAATCTGGCAGGTAATTTTTACTTCGAAAACATGTACTGAAATTAATTTACATTTCTAATTTTTATAACATTTTTAAAGAATGTTAAGGAATAAAATAAAATTCAAATCCCACAAATGCACAACCATTAGGTGTCCGTGGAAAACGTATTCGTATGTATCAACTGATGCGGTCGTTTAACCTGGGCTATCCAATGTTTGGCGATTATGTTCACCACCCCCCCCCTCCCCCCATTAAAAAAGGATACAAATAAATTGATTCTAGAAACTTTTTTTTATTCCTCAAAAATTTTTTGCGAAGAAACACATCGCCGCTTTACAATGCTTTTCTGGAATACTGTACATAATCCATTGCAAGCGGAAGATTTTTCAATTTCATGCATCCGTTTTAAACCGTTTCCACTCTCCGGGAAATTTATCAAGCAGTTTTCAATTCAATTTCCTTTCATGGTGAGCCGTTTCGTGGCCTTGCTTCGCTTCATGACCTTCCCCGTGATGTTGCTTGTGTTCATGACCTTCCCCGTGTTGCTTGTGGTCTTGTTTGGCGCCTTCTCCCTCACTTCGTGTCGCCGGCAATTTATCCTTTCCGCTCATTCCTTCTTCATTATGCGAACTTTCTTTAAGTTGCGACACGACACTTCTCTTGTTCACACGCACTGCCTGAGCCCGTTGTAGTTGTTGTTCAGGGAAATGTTGCGCCGATGGTACGTTTTGTTGCCCCTGACGTTGGGGATTCACATCAAGTTGGCGGTGTTGCTGCTGCTGCTGCTGCTGCTGCGGTTGTCCTGGGTTCACCAAGCCCTCGTCCCTTCTAAATTGACCTGATTGTTGGCCTTGAACCCCAGCAGCTGTATGCTGTTGTTGTCCAGCACCGCTTTGACCTCCGTATCCCCCTGGAAGCTGTTGTTGTTGCGGATGGTGTTGGTCGCCTTGCCCAAATCCCGTGCGTTGTTTTTGCGCGTCAAAAACTTGCCCAGGTCTCTGGAAATCCTGCTGCTGGCCCCCATGCTGTCCTGGGACACTCAATTGAGAAACGGGCGAACCGCCGATTCCGACGGAAATAGCCGCGATCAGAGCTACGACGAGCAAAAACCTACAAAAAATAAACGTTTACGTATTATTGACAGGCATCTGACACAATCATAACCTATTGAAACATTGACGGGAAATGAATACACATAATGGATTAATTATTTGTACGCGAGCGAGTACTTTCTTAACAAACTCAATTTCGATATTTCTTTCCAAAATTTTTCTTAAAAAATAAAAAAATTCAACTAATGTCCGGATCATTCGAAAATGATCACCGAAAATTGTTTGGAATATCTAATGTACAAGCACGATGATGAGTCAATTTTTAATCTGGTTGCTAACTTCACATATTGAAAAATCCGATAAGCTTATTTAATACAGTACTGCATGCAAACTGAACGAAGAGCTTAAATTGTTACGAAATACAGTAGTCAATTCCACAAAATGTCAAGGAACGTGCTGAGCAAATTCTGAAAGTTACTTTTTTAATGAAAAAGAAAAAGAAATTTCGTTTTGAACGTAATCCTCTTCGACGCAAAACAATTTGAAAACACAAGTTCAGGACAATAAATCAAATCGACTATAAGCAAATCCAAAAAACAAACTGCGTTAAAACGCAGCTGACGTATATTAATCATCGTTTATTGATATACGACTGTAATAGCTATTCCTTCTCTGAATTACGGTGTTTCAGTCGAGCAGTAACTTTAATCAACAGAAGTATAAATTGACTAGTGTATTTGCAAAGCTTCAAATGCAGTAACATTTTTGGCATGCAGACATTAAACAGAAGTCTGAAGCCGTGTAACAAATTAGATACTGTAATATGAATTCGACGCAATCAACGTACCTTGCCATTTTGAGTTTCTCAGTGATGTGGAATAGCCCGAGTCGATGTGCGATGCGTCAGAAAATCTCACGGAGACAAAAAATGTTTCTCTGTGCGAAAAAAAAATCCAATTTCAATCAAGTCGGACCGATTTCTCGCACAATATTGTATACAGCACAGGAAAAATATTCTCCAATGAAAACGACTGCCTTGCGAATGATGTATTTTGCAACATGACCAAGACCGAACCATGCCCGAAATTTTGCGTCGATCACTTTTTATCAATTCCTTTTTAGCAACTACGCACAAGGCCGATCTGATTCCGAGAATATCATGAAGAAATAATTGTTCCCCGGTTCCAAGTTTTCGATTCCACGTGATTGAAGCTGCGCTGCTACCACAAATGACAGGTTTTTTCTGGGTGTTTCGACGATGAATGTTGGAAAATTACTGATGGAAATGAAGTCGGGAAAAAATATTTCCCCGTTTTTCGTGGTAGCCCACTGTATGGTGCTGTGCAAATGTGAGTGACAGAACATTTTCAATCGCGTTGAAGCATTTGATTTCATTTAGATTGCATGCACAATGTTATGCATTTTATTCATCAGTCGTTAATGCAGCATGTATTATTAGACCTTTTGTAAATTTCATCCAGACAAAGCTCCAATTTTTCAGTAACTTTCGTATTATCTCATCACATTTACGTTGCTGTATTGCGTCAAGAATATCCGTGCGACAATAAATCACGTGAAAGGATTTGGTATACATAATCCGTGATGCAATTGCATGCATTATTCATTTTCACATTGACCGCATAGAATCCACAAAATCTGATGAAGCCCAGTCATAAAATTTTCCAGAAAATACGACTGTAAATCAGAAAATTGCAGTCAATGTATTTGTTTTATGATTTTGAGTGGGACGGAAGAGTATTCTCGAAAACGGAACCGATATTAATTCCGGGATTCTGGCAAAGATCATCATTGTATAGTACAGTAATGTAGAAAAATAACAAGTCTGACAAACCAAAGCAGTTAATCTTCGTCGTGCGCGTCCGGCGGGGTCCCAGCACGAGTTACTTACAGTATTTTTATTTTATATGTTTTAGACGAAGTTCTATTTTGCTGTTAAAATCGCGAAAGATTCCCGAAGTAAATAGAGACACGTTTCCAAGCGGAAGTTGATAGAGAACAACTGATAACCACGAAGGAAGTGAGACCTATTATAAGAGATAACGAATCTCACCAGCACCCAGCATATGCAGCAGAAGCTTGGTTCCGTTAGAATTAGAAAGTGCTGCTAGTATAGAAAATGGGCCATCTCAGCACGTACTGTCATTCTCAGTGTATACTTTACTGCATGAAAGGATTATCTGTCAGATACAGTATACGACTTTCGATTTTAAGACTACAGTATACTTCAGTTGCTAGGGTTATTATCGATGATATATGAACAGTATGACGTCTCATTAATGTTATTCAAGAAATCCTGCTCTCATTGCCTCGTTGGACAAGAGGGAAGTGATGGAACTTATTTAAGCAAGCAACGTATATGCTTCACATATACCTCACCTTGAGCATGTACATCAATTGTCTTTGATTGACCACGCCTTCTTCTCATAAAAGAATCCTTCTGGAAATTTGAAAATGTCGACAGTTTATTTGACATGACTACCTGGGGTCGCAAATTTAAATACTTCCCAGTCAAACCCAGATGAGATGTCACAGCACTTCCCAGCTTTTTAGTGGTTTACGGAAGAGTTCGTTCTTCAAATTTGTTTGAAAATATTCAATTTCCTCCAAAAATAGCATAAATGCATGTTTTTTTTAGATATTTAAGAAATTGTCCAATAATGTATTGCTATTGTGGATTCTTCCTCTTCAATGAAATTAATCATATTCCATCAATTTTTTTTAAATTGTAAAATTAGGTATATTAATTGCTCAAGAACACTGCCATCTTATTTTTATTTAAAAAATCCAAGATCCCAATCAGAAATTGTATTTCCATCCCAATGTTGGTGTTGTAAAGAACACAAAACTACAATAATGCCAAAACGGCACTTCAGTTTCGCCATGATTGATGTTGGATGGCGTCTTAACGATGGGTTCCAACGGTATTTAGAATTGTGAAGATGAGTTCCATGCAAAATTTTGGTGGTTGCCGAGTGGCACTTCACTGCGGCGTTTTAATCAGGTCTTGGTGATGTAACACTCCATTTGCATCTGACAGAAGAAAACAAAGTTTTCCGAATGCCCTCACAAATCAGACATTTTGGAGAAAAATACTCTATTTTAGTGTTGATGGAAGCAATCAATCCAACACGACGTATTCATTATAAGACGTTCGCTGTAAGGTACTCTTTTTCCCCGTGCAAATGCTTATGAAAACAAATGCCTCCTCATAAAGATCGACCAATATTATTCCCCGCAACATATACGAATTGACGTTTTTAAACTTCCTTCTGTGTTCAAAATATTGTCGACACTGATTTTCTACTGAAGATGTGCATGAAAAAGCATGGAAGAGTGATACTGATTTATTTTAACCAAGGGTCTGTAAATAAATACATTGCCAAATATTTGCCTCTTCAAATCAGAAAAATAAGGTTCGACATACGAAAAAAAATGTATTCACCACACCAAATACAGAATACAAATAATTTCAAAACTGAATTTGCGGCCAAACGTCAGATTGTGCATTTTCTTGGGAGTCATGCTGACTCGCACCCAGCCCGCTATCTTGCGTATACATAGCCTCTTGATTTTCATCGAAGCCTCCGTGGGCATTGCCGGGCATCACAGCGTTCTGCCGTCCGAAGTCCAGCAACAATTGGGCCTCAGGATCGTAACTGTCCTCAACTTCAACGTCGTCCCCATGGTGGCCAGCAAACTCGCCGCCATCTTGGTCAGTCATCGCCCGCGAATCTTCACCGGACAACATTTCCGACTTCACCTCGAAAAAGGAGGCTGGACCACGAGCGTTTTCATCGTCGGATGGTTCGTATTCGGAACCAGTTGAGCCATCGACCTCTACCATGAGACTAGCTTCACCCGCTTTAAGCATGGAAGATTTTATCTTCAACTCCAAGTCTGTCAACGGTTCTTGATACTGGTGGAACAGAAAAATATTGATGGATGCATTCATTTCCACGAACTACCATCACAACTCCCAACATTATGAGCAAAAAATTAAATAAATACATGAATGAATAAAATGGGGGGGGGGGGGGGGAAAAAATGCG
>CAJPEX010000865.1:37431-76875 GCA_905338405.1 Notodromas monacha
GGGGGGGGTGGGGGGGGGGGGGGGAATAAATGCGCGTTCCAGCATAACGAATTCAAAAACAGCACTTGGGTAGAACAGTTTCTCGTTAGACCATCAGTAAAATCACCCAGTTTGGTCATGTCAGGTCAGTCTCCTCGAAAGCTCTTTCGAACAAATTTTCCTCGAGAGTAGAACTACGAAGTAAATACTGTACTGAATAGTTTTATAGCACCTATTTTTCCCCGGTTACAATCGTTGCTACCGTTCCGGTGCGGTTCTGCGTTTGCGTTGCTTTTCCCCTGAGGTGCTACTTTTTTAATGATTTTTGTTTTCTTCATGCTCTTACAACAACGATTTTCTTTAGTCACCCATTTTAAAAAGCGCCGGTGTCAGCTTCGCGGAAAAAGCTGCGACTCACCTTATGTAAATATACTTTTGCTGCTTCGACGAGCTTCTTGGCTTGCTGAGTGAACAACGATTCAGGCCCATTATATTTTGCGCTGTTCAAATAAATCAGCTCAATGTCCCGGAGAAAAGCCTTTCCTTTCAGATACTTGTGGTCTGAAACGAACCGAAAAACCAACAAATTGGACAATGAACGTGCACAACCAAAACAAAAACTGCACTGAATTATGTACCTTTAATTTTTTTCTCGATGGTCTCGAGATCCATGGGTTCGTCGATGACCGAAAAGTAGTCCTTCACATTCTTCTTATTGACGGGTTTATGGAATGGATAGGATTCCGGCATAATTTTGATCTTGTTTTGCAGTATGGAGTCCAAAATAAAAGATAACGCAACTTTACTGTTGGCATCCAAGAGCGGGTTGATGGAGGTTTCAAGGTCCATCAGCTTCTGTTCTTGCTCTGCAATCCTCTGGATACACAACTTCAGCAGCTCTTTAGCATCATGTGTCAACGGGTGATTCGGGCCGTTATAAAGCTGAGAATTGTGAACAAGCAGAGTCACATCTTGCAAAAATTCCTCACGAGACTGGTACTGGCGCGTTCTGTTGTTTTCCTTGATCTTCTGCAAATCCATCGGATGGGAAATTATGCGGTGATAATCTGGCACGAGTTTGGCTTGCACTGGATACAAGAACTGTGCCGATTCTTTAATGCCGCTCATTTCCTTCAGAATATCTTCAAATGCAGTAGAAAGAGCAACTAGGGGATCAATTCTCCGCCGTTGCGCTGGTTTCTTAATCCTTTTGAGATAATCCAAGTTTTGAGAACTGTTCAACCGACGCTTCTTCTTCGCTGGACCAGAGGGAGAAGCGATAGATGAAGATGCAACATGAAGCAACGGTGGTGGACCAGCAGGTGGAGGACTGGCTTCCGTGGGAGAAGCAGGCTGGTTAGCAGAATCGACAGACTTCTTGGGGAACTTCAGAAGCAAGGATTTTCGCTTCAACTCGTCAGCCTGTTTGAGTACACTGGAAGAAAACGTAACTTTTGTCCCGTCGACGTTCACCAAGTGTTCATCTTCATTGAAGGCCTCCTTTTCAAGCTCTTCTTCCTGCGCTTCAGTCATCGCAACGGCGACGGAAGGTATGGCGCCAGCACCAGAATACTGAGGACACGCTTTGTTCGTCCTCATGTGACCTACTTGACCACAAGCACCACACTTCAGCTTCAAATCTGATTTCGCTTTTGAGGCCTTTTGTGGGATTTCTTTGGGCTCCTTGTCTTCTTTGCTCTTTTTTACAGACTTCTTCGCAGATGGGGGTTGTGGACTCGACGTGGTTTCGCTAGATGCAAAAGACTCCAATTTCAAACCATCGCGAGACTCGCTTTCCGCACCATCGCTCAGGCGTCCGCTACGCTCCTGATTTTTCTTTATACGACGCAATTGTTCTTGAATACGTCGCTTTTCGCGTTTCATCTCTTCTTTCTGCTGGTCATCCGGCATTGCGAATTGACGAATGAAAGCTTCGTCTTTAGTCTGACGAATCTTCACGTAGGCGTCGATAACTGAAGGTGTTCTAACAGTTTCCACGCGTGAAAAAAGTTCTCCATTACTTTTCCGAAACGTGCGAGTGATCCGCAGTTTTCTTCCGGGTGCGGCAGAAGCGTCCCCTTGCTGACTATCTTCCGTTGCACCAACAGGAGTTTGTTTCTTCTTCGAATCTTCCATCAGCATCTTCCGGAGCTCTTTTCTCTCCTGTTCTTCGCGTTCGCGGGTCAACTGCGAAGACGTCTTCTTATTTGTCAGCATCTTCTCCAGATTTTTACTCATGTCTTCCATGTCTGAGTTGTCTTCGTCTGAAGACGACGCTTCATCCGACGACAGAAGTTCACTCGAACCCAAAACCTTGTTTTGGAGTTCAAAAATTCGTTGACACTCTTCCTTATAGCGTTCCTGGTGTTCGGCAATCGAAAATCGGTTACCACGAGAAAACTTCGTCATGCCCTCTTCCCCAGCTTTTGCCTTCTCCGTCGATAACGTTCGCACAACATCTATGACTTCCCAGCGCGACAACTTCTTGATGTCTTCTTCGGGGACTTTGAATTTCCGAAGAAGCGCCTTCGCGTCACGAAGGGACAGGCGACGAAGATCTGCGTCAGTTCCTGTGACGGTTTTCTTCTCTTGGACGACTTCTTCCTTGTTTTGCTGCGGTTTATTCGGCACCCTGATGTAGGAGAAGCCTTCACCGCAGCCGGTCGGATCAGCAGGACCAGTAAGCTGCAGCAGGCATTTGTTCTTGGCTGCTTGGATGTACGCGCGTGTGGTATTCCATGGAGCAACCTTCACTTCGTCTTCCATTTTCATCTAACAAGTAAGCGAAACTCATTCAGTAACTGCCGCAATGACTACCAATAGTTGCGTACTCGTGCCTCTCGAGACTTTCACGCTTTTGAACTTCAGAATATGATACAGGACACAGGAGTACCACTCGAATGCATCAATTCTGCAAGTTTCTCGGAGAGGGCTCCGTTCGAAAAAAATTAAGCTAATTAATCACTCGTGGATTTGTCTCTCTTGTATGACCGCGAATGGTCATAAATAATTTTACCTTCCATTTAGTTATCACTGCATTTCTAAATATTAACGTGGAAATCCAACAAACCTGCATATCTTCGTCGTCGTCATCTTGGGCTATCAAAAGGAACTTTTCGCCGTACCCGGCATCACGTAGACGTTGCTCAGCAGCTATCATGGAGAAATACGAGCAGCATTGTTCTGGACTGACAAGAGCTCGCAGTTCTTCCTCAGTGGGTAAACGGAAATCGGGGCGTTGAACCCACCAATTCGAGTCAGTACCCGTTCGTTTGAAATCTGCGCAACTTTTGAGTCGCTTACGAATCGAGCTTTCCGAATGAGACGGGAAAGCACGTTTAATATCATCCATCTTGATTCTTCTTGGGTTATCTGGACTGCTCCAGAATAGCCTAAAAATGAATACCTGCAAGAATCGAAATACGCCGAACGTGAAAACACATTCATTTAGATTACTTCGAAAAAAACAAAAAAACAATTTACAAACATTTACTGTATACGCATAAAAAATTACGCAAAAAAAATCAAGCTCACCTGGAGAAAATCACGAACGAAATTATTCGCTCGCTTGGAGTTCGGACCTGGAACTTCATACAACGGGCATTGCTGTCCCACGCAATACAAAGTCTCGACATCCCTCAGATAATATCCTTGTCGAGTGCGTATTATCAAGAAGTCCGTCTTGGCCGACGGATGTTCATAAATTGGAGCACGGTACAGGTTATTCTCCAACGACTGCAGGCTCTGACCGGGATGCATCGAGCCCAGGAATGGGGAAGTATGCACGTACGCTGTCTCTCCGTACTTGTAGTCAGGCGGCCGGAGGTCCTTCACCGCTCGACGCTTGTAATAATTTTTCATCTTCGTACACATGCCTACTTGCATGATTAGCGGAGGATGTTCTTCCGAATATTCGCAGAAAATAAGCTCGCCATCTTTCGCGGTGAGATCATCCGGTGTTCGCATGAAAAATACTTCTCCCCCACCGGAAGCCAGCCGTTCCTGCTCTCGTTCCTGCAAAAATATTCGTGCGTACGGAATATTATCCAACTTCCCAAAAAAAAATCTGAACGTTCCATTCAATTGACTGAGACTAATGCCAAAAATCTGGATTTTGTCTCAAATAAAAGTCCGACTTCAGATTCTCATCGTTCAATACTCTACTCCAATAATTAAGTCCAAATTTCCAGAAACTCTTATTATTTTGATCAATTCTGAGCATATCCGTGCATTGGGCAAAATACCTTCCATTTATTTGATAATCAGCGGAAAACTTGACCCATTTGAAAATCGAGAATTTCAGTTCAAGGTATACGAACACGAATTTCGACTTGAAGAACATTAAAAACGGGATAATAAATGTTAGTAGCGTCCGACAAAAACATTCATTCAATAGGTATACATTTTTAAAATTAAGGGAAAAGTATTCACCCTAGCTTTCCGTTGAATTTCACTCGCAAGGCATTGCACCGGATGTTCACTAGAAGTAGATAAAGGTCCATAAGAGTACCGCTTAATAGCCGGGCGATGAAAGGCTCGCAGACGTATCGGTCCCAAATGCGTGGGAACAAAAGGAGCACGCAATTCAATAACCGGTATTGAGTGCTGTATCAAGGTGCCACCAACAGTACTCTTCAGATTCGGTTCGGCCTTCATTTGATAAAATATATCATTGGCCATGTTGTAAGGATCTTTATCCGGTGATTTTGGTGGCGGCGGCGGAGAGTCTTCTTCAATTTGATGTATCACACCAGCTCTCCCAAGCAACATTTTTGACTTGCGAACGTGAGGGTGAGGAATTTTCGTTTTCGTTCGAACTTGCTCGGTACTCTCCCCGGTACTCGGATCTACGTCGTCCGGAATTCCAAGAATGATGTTCTCGTCGTTAGGATCCAACGTAACGACTTTTGGGTCGGGAACCTTAGGCATGCACTGACATGGAAAGGAGGAAGTATCAGGATCACATTTTTTCCGTCGCCGCATGAAAAGTTGGCTTTTATTGTCTAATCATGTATCAAACGTAATAATTCGGGTTTACCGGAAAAAAACACCGAAGCACACGCTTTCAAAATTCAAATATTAAAATAATTCACATGTTCTGAAACATTTCGAGCACAAGGAAAATGGTGAGGAAAAAAAATGTGCCGACCTTCAAAGCAAGTAATTACAGTACACTGTAGTTACCTCGGCATCCCAAATAACTTCATCTTCCCATCGCCTATATATGAGTTCCTCATTTTCGACAGGAAAAATGGAATACCATGTGTCATCACCATCATCCTGCTGAACCCTGCGTATGCCAAAATGAAAATACAGGGCGGGAGTTACTTGGAAAAATATACGGCGAAACACTCACAGGTTGTTCTTGTCTTTGCCATGCTTTTGTCCTGCGGAGGATGGTACAGGAACACCGGAACTTGCTTTCACAGGCTGGCTTAAAGTTAACGACTGAGCAGTCCTCATCATACTGGAAGGAACCCATCCGGCAGCGTTTGACTTCATTTGCAGTTTCTAAAACATAAAAAATACATAACTGGTTGAAGAGCCACGACAACGAGACGAATTATGTTCCTAGGGGACGACTCACTTTGTTCTTCACTTCGTCGCCGTTCCATATCACATCGTCCTCCCAATTAATCTGATTCATCATAAAAAATGCATCCTCCGGGAAAACGTTTGACTCCGATGAAGTATCCCTATTATTGACAGCTTCGTCATCGGAATCTGAAGATTCTCCTTCGCCGATAGATAATCCAACACTGGATGACATACGTCCCAAACGACGACGCTTCCGTCCCAGAATCGAACTTTGCCATGACTGCTTGTACTTCTGAAATAATAAACGATCAAAATTAATCAAAAGGAAATTTAAAAAATGGATAAAGCAGGAATTAGTAAAAACGGCATGACACGACAAATGTGACTTCAACAATCATGCAGGATCATAAAATCGGACTACCTTCTCTTTGCGTTTCGTTTTGAAACCATAATTAAATCCTTCTCCAGTTTCCGGGACATCCAACATGTCAAACCATAACTGGGCAGGTCCGTATCTCCAAGGAGCAACGCCCGGAGAATTTGAGTCTTTCTTCCGGCCAAGATAGCCATTGCCGTCTTGAAATTCCATAGGTCGAAGGAATTCATCCTAGAATAAAACATACGTACTTTAGATGAGAAAAATCATGCAATTTTAATCGGATTTTACCTCATTGTCGTAAATTTGATCACTTGTTGGTGGCGAGCCGAAATCAAATTTCCAAGGATGAACTTCTGCATCTGCAGCAGTTCCATTAGTAGCTGAGTCATGACGTACTCTGGTTTTCCGCTTCTTCTTGCGTTTAACCCCTCTCCAAATCTGAGGCAACGAGCTTGGCTTTCCAGGTCCAAACAATCTTGAAAATCTCAATACCTGCATGCGCATATACGAAGAGGCTCATGAAGGGCCGGGTATGTCAAGGACATTTCATTCAACGGGCTAGGTAATGATTTGACTCTTAGTCCCTGTATCTTATGGCCGTCGTAACTAACCTTATTAGGCCGGAATTCCGGAAAGAGCTCTGTAACATTCCGGTCAGCATACTTAGATGGTAACATGGCGGCCAAAGGTGTGTTCAGCTTATTATGACTATCGTCGTGACCATCCATACCCGCGGAAGAAAGCGGCGCTAACGGACTAGGTTTCGTTCTTGGAGGCGGTGGAGGCATCAACACCGCGTCACTTTCTGAAAAGTTTCACAAGGTTTTACAAAATCGAGTTAATCGCTGCGTTGAAGAATAGCTTGAATTTTTCTTTCTCATTTGTATTATGATGAAGTTACCAGCATCTTCCTCCGCTATCTCATCCATATCAGAATAATCAACGGCTGAGGTCAATTTTTGCACTGGTCCATCCCGAGCATCTGCTCCTGGGAGAAATAAAAGCTATTTTTGGATGAAAACAAGGTTAAATTCAAGTTACAGACCTTTATGCGCTGCTTTCTTCGATAAAACGTTCTTCTGCTTCCGATGCTTATCGGAATCTCTCGGATCCTCATCGTCCGGATCATCGTACATAAAATCGTCTTCTTCATCTTCTGAAAGTCTCTTATCCGGCTCATCCTCGCGCGGTTTCGAATCGACAACTTCGCGCAATAAAGATCCGATTCCGAATTTTTGCAAAGAAGCCAAATGCAACCGCGACTCTTCATCGAATAAGTCAGAATCTTGTTCAAGTTTCCCCGCATTGTCGATATTTCCAAACAAGAAGCCGGTTAAACCACCATCTGCTTCATCGTCACTAAAATCGTCCGAATCTGCCATTATACACCGAAGTACCTGAGACGGTGAAACTTTTGTTATTATGGGTGAATATTCAAAACGTACAAAAATAAAATCAATCAACATCTCTGGAGCTGTATTACAAAATACGAAAGAGACGAGAGCATCGCCACGTCAAATTGTCCAACGAGCTCAAATACGTCGAACTTCCAGCCAACCTTCATATCAAAGAACCGAGCGACAACGGAAGTCTCGTCAGAAGTTCATTTAACCGGAAAATGACAAAATGAACTGCTGCTTCTAGCCAACTGTTCAACCCCTCCTCAAGTCAGTGCAAAGCTTCAAGAACGGAAGACAACCGCGTCGGATATAAGGGTATTCTACCTAATTTAGTGGATCAAAGATTAGGCGTTATCGAAAAAAGAAAATTTGACAACGATCACAGCAAGGACGGGAGCAAGCGATGAAATTACGCGATCTTGTCTCACTGCCAGAGATCGACCTCCAAATTCGTTCTCAAAAAACCACTTTCGAAATAAACTTTCTTGATTTAGATCCACAAGAATTCAACAAGGTGATTTGAATACAAAATCTTTACATCGGAACGGAATAAAGTCAGAGCATCTCGATAAGCAATTCGATATCAATAGCTCTGGAAAATAAAATGGTATTCTCCACAAAAATTGTTCAAATCCGGTTTCTATTCGCGTTCGACTGGCGGCTACGAGAAAGTGCAGGATTGAGCTTGAAGTTGATATCCTCGATCAGCTTCGATATCTTCAGGGCAGGTCCCATCTTATTTGTCATTTTTACAAGGTCATTTATTGTCAATTGCAGAAAGCGGCTGCCATCGATTTTCTGTAGAAATTGGAAAAAATTGATTCGGATCCTCAAGTGATGATTCAATGACAGTAACCTCCGACATCGTTGAAACACTCGCCTGCTCAATGAATTGCTGAGAGAATTGTCCACAGTCACTTTGCGCCAAAAACTGGCAAACTTGGGCGATTGTCCACTCGTGGGCTGAAGTTAGTTGGGGCGGCTGCTCGTTCTCTTGCGTTTCTTCCTTGAAATTCAGGACACTGTCGATTTTCTTTTCTTCCGGTTCTTTTTCTCTGGGAACTGTTTCGACGATCTCCCGGCTACTCCGACTTTTACTATCTTCCTTTGGTTCAGAGGTACCCCGCACGGTTTCCACGCCTCGAACTGATCTCTGAACATTGATTGTTGTTTTCGACATCGGCTGACCTTTTCGTCGGCGTCCTCTTTTCCCAGAAACACGCTTCCGCTTTTGTTCTGTAATTAGTACGTCATATTTTTAATACATAATTTCTTATTAGAAAAACTCAAATGTATTGTTCAATCGGAGGATATGAAAAATAAAAATGTAGTGCGTCGACAGAATTTTTGATATTGCAATATAAAGGAAACCAAAATTACCATAGCCCTCTCGAGGACTTTGCAGCGGATATCCGATCAGGGTGCAAAAGCCAAGCGGGAAAATGTCTGCAGAATCGCAATCTATCCACATATCATACTCTTCGTCCCAACCATCGAAATGGATACGCAGCAATCGCTGTACGACGTTCACAATCGTTGCAGCGCAAATCAGACGTGGGTCCGTCGCATCAACACATTCAAGTCGCATGCCTTCTTCAAACCCGTGATGGGGATATGTCTTCTTGAAAAATACGAAAAAGCCCACTAGATCAGCGGACTTTCTTTTTCCGTTACACGAAAGGTAAAATATGAGACAAAATTCAAAACTACACCTTCCACTCAAAAGTTTCAATTCGTATCCCTTTTTATTTGAGAGAGAGAGAGATGCCCGCAGAAAATTATTTAAAATTGATCAGGATTACTAAAGACTAAAAGCTTTACAAGGAAGAAAAAACTGAAGATGTACCCTCTGGAAAAGTGCAATGGGAGCGGCTTGAAGTCCAGTTTTTTCCAAATAATCCTTCCACGAGAAACAGTCTTCATCGCAGCCAACCGGAGGTTTCAACGGAATTTGATTTGTCTGACAAAACCCGCAGGGGAAAATATACTTCGAAGATGCGTGTCGACAAAAGGCGTCTCGTGCACGTTCTTCCTCCAAGTACCAATCCATCTGAATCATGAGGTACCTTCCCGGCAAAACCTGAAAAAGAAATCGCGATAAAATGTGCCAGAAACAATATCTACGAGTACGATGAAAACTTCACAGGACGTTCAAATACAGTACTGTATAAATATCTCCTGGAACTAATCACGTTCGAAATATGGCATAAACAGCAGAATATGATTTTAATCATACAGAATGACCAATCTGACTCACCCGTTCAACAGTAGCAGAACCGATAACATTTGCATTCAACGGATCAACGCATTCCAGCTTATCTCCCGGCAAAAAATCTCTCACACCATCAGGCGGCCCGTCTTCATCTTCTGAACCCGGCTCATCGGTAAAATGATTTTCTGGAGCATCTCTTGGATCATTCAATCCGTAACGGATACGCTCAAGATATTCACGAGAGATTTCCATATCATGCAGATGTTTGAGGGCCCAGCCAACCGGTTTAATGTTTGGCGAAGTTTCATGCGCCCAAGTTCCTAAAACAACGAGATAGATTCAGCGAAAAAAAAATCCTAATGAGAAATTAGACGTACCTGGGTCTTCCTCTCCCAACCCTTGATAGCGCAAATGAAGACGTCCTCCATACATATCGTGCACAGTGGCAACGCGGATTTGGGAAATTTTCTCACGATCAATAACCTCCAGCCGGTGACCAGGCTGAAATCTGTTGGGAGAGAAGCATGTTTCGGATATTTCTCCTGCGTTCCAAAGAAAAAATTCAAAATTAGACATTACCTGCTGCTGATCCGTTCCCTTCTTTCGTCACCAAAATTTTTCAACAAAGTTTTTGCACCCGTCAAATGTTGAACAAGATATTCTTTCCAATCTTTCACCCTGTTCACGATGACTAGAGGACAGATGTCCATTACGAAGAAAAGTTCAGTCAATTTTTCTTAGCATAAAAACTTCAATCAGAGAAACTTACAAGGTGGTGGGATGAGAACCTTAGAACGCTGCGCACACCAACCGACTGGCTTCATTTCATCGGAGCACAAATGCACCCAGAAATCACCAGCAGTCATGACGCTGGGGTCGTCCGGTGGATCCGGCATTCCAACATAACGCACCATTGCGAGGTATCCCTGAATACGAACCACTGTTGCTATCCAATACGACTCGTCTTGCTCATCAATTCCTTCGTCCACTGATTCGTGCGCATAGCACGGAACCTCAATCTTCATGCCAAGCGAAATTTTTTCCCATATGTTGGAAAGCGGGGCCTGAAAAATTAAAAAGGATGAATAATCGACACTGATCATTTTTATAAACCTCAAACCTTGCTGCAGAGTAAGAACTGAGTTTTGAATTAAATATTCCAATTTTCAGGCAAAGAACGTAAATCTGTCGAACTACTGTATTCGGTTTTACCTAATTTAAATGAGAATAGCCATCACTCACGTGCTTGAAACAAGATACGGGAGCAGCAATGAAGCCTTCATCGCCAATGCCATCAGCCCAGTCGTAAGTTCCCTTCAAATCGAACGTGAACGGGCCGGTGCGAAATTCCTCATCAGGATATTCTCTGCTTTCATCCAGAATATGGATTTTTGGAGGCTCGTACATCACCATGGCATTCTTTTCGGCGATTGGACGATTAATAATAGCTTGCTGTAAGGCTTCTTGAGCAATTACATCAGGTGAATCGTTATTCTAAAAAAAGGCGTAACGGTGAAGTCATATAATTCAAGAGATTTCAATCCTCCGTGAAGTTTCTCACCTTCGGCAAAAAAACTTTCTTGTCTGCATTTTTCACAAGTGTTGAGGAAACGTTCAATGCTTGGGAACTGCCCAGATGCGCACCCTTCATCTTGGCTTGATTTGAGCAAACGCGACTACAGTACCTTCTCTCCTTCGTATAGAATGAATGTCTTACACCGATAGCTCCACAGTATTCACATTGAGCTGAAACGTACAGATAATATTTTAATTATTGAGCGAAATATGTATTCTAATTCTATCTATCAACTGAATATGCACATGCGACTCTGGTTTGGAGCAGATCAGAATATCACTATTTATAATCATTTGATTTCTTTAGATAACCACAGTGATGCGCAACAAAGTTATGAACCTAACCCATTTCAGGGTTGAAAAAAGGCCCGAAATACTGAAAAAAACGATGCATACAAAAGGCAAAAAATAAATCTTTGAATTACAAATCGGCGGAAGAAAATGAACAAATAATTTTCCTAAATTATCGCTCTGAACGTGATGCACGTCAGATTCCAAATTCCTCACCTCGACCCTCTTTAGATATGGGGATCTTATCCGTATCTGAATCTCCTGCAAAGGCGATAGGTCCTTTCAACTTGACAGGGTCATTTCGACCCTGAGACAAGGCAGAATTTTGGTTAACAGCGTCAGGTTCCAGGGAATAGTCCGATGAACTCTCATCCATATTTTCGTAAGGGAGATACTCCGAGGACGTCATTGCAGCCTAAAAGGTAAATCATACCGGGTTAACAGAATTCACGTTATCATGAGGGATAAACCGTTCTACTTACATCCCTCGGCATGACCACTGATCCAACCGTGAAGCACTGTTCTTCAACCGGTTGCGACGTAACATTCGAGGTCCAGGCGGCGTTACCGTAAACTAAAAGTCAACGCGCTTTAGTGATCTAGTAGTTCTGACGCCGAGACTGCGAAAACTTACCATAATTCGAAACGTTTGGATTCATACCTCAATGATCATTACGAATCATAGCACAAAGCTTTTCCACCGACGAAGGGTAACCTGAGCACGAAAAATTACAGAAAAAGTCAACGAATTGCGTTCGACGACCGCTCTTAGAAAACCAGCTACTCTTGAGCACAGAGAAATCAGAACATACACGGACGCCACCACGCAAAAGCCTAGCATCTGTCAGCACGAACAAGGGCACAGGCAGAAACAGAACCGAGTCCTAACACTGGAACAGGTATTCCACCTCGCCCAACACTTCTTAAAGTACACTGAACGCTTCTGAAGGACATTTTTGAGTAAACGTAAAACACCGTGATCCCACTGAGATCGTTTCCCGAGAAATGTTCTTCAATAACGTTACGCAGAACGGCGACATTTTCTTCACCATCCGAGTCTTCTATTAGGAATGATTGCGCCAAAATCCCTTTACTGTCCATTAATCTCCTTCTTTTAACGAGGCACATTCGAAAATATATTTCGTCGGTAGAATCTGAAAATTTAAATATAAAAATTTAAATAAAATACATTCGTACAGGACTGGAAAAGGATACTATAGATACTCACAGCTTACCGAGTTTGCATCACACTGCCACGTTTTCACATGCCATTCTACCAAAGCACTTCGAGGAAGAGCGGAAACTATCAAAACATCAAGCAGTTCAGGAGCACTTCCGCCTTCCAACTTCCATGTTTTCTCGGCAACACCGATATCTTCTTCATTGACGACGTAGCATAGGCCACAGTAAACGCGACCTTCCACTTCGGAAACCATAGCATCTAATATTCGATTAACATGACGAAGACACAGCTGAGATTGTTTCCCAACGGTGCCAGGAATGAGTTCCATGCTTCCCGGGACAAGTCCTATTTGCCCGGCAACGTAAAATGTATTGCCAACGTGGGAGCATTGGCTATATGGACCAATGACTGCTGGTGCCCAATGAGATACACTACGAACGAGAAGTACTTTCGGCTTTTCATCGGCAACTGTGATTTCTATCAGTGCATCGAGATTAGCTGGTAAAGGTACTTCAACACAGGCTCTCGGGGGAGGATCGCTCCCAAAGAAGCTAGCATACTTCGCATTGAACGCAGAGTATTTCGTCATTTTACTGACATACATGATAACAGAGGCCACACAAGAAAAACTCAGGTCTTGAGAATGCAGATATTCAGTTGCTTGATGAAGAACACGGCCAATTTTTCCGTCTGCAACTGCCATGAACATTTTAAAGAAGCCACTGCTTGAGCGAATCACAAGCATCTTGAATGGATCGGATACTGGAGGCTCGGAAATTTCTCGAAAAGATGCCGCTGTAGTAACAGCGTCGTCTTTAGCCAGGATACCTTTGACAAAGATCATCGGAGTAGGGACTTTTTCCAACCAGTCGTCTCCCGCATAAGGCTTAGCTTCCAAAGACAGTTTCAAAAACCTGATATATCCGACTGGAGAGATTGTATTCTTCTGATCCTCCACGAATTCTTGCTCATCGCTACAGTTCAAAATGGAAAGTATAATAGCCTGCATGGAAAAAGTAAAAAAATCTTACATTTTTATCTTCTTTTTGAAAAGTGGAGAATCAATTGTAAATGTCTCGTACTCCCCACCTTCCCCAAGGACACTGGATCCATAGAGGTCTTTCTGAAACGTAAAATATGCTATGAAGAACATCACATCGAAAAAGTAAATGTACATTTGAAAAACGCACCAATGTCTTAAGATCACCCTTGACGGCACGCAAATTTTTGCCCAGATGTTTTCGCGGTTCAAGTCCCATCGATGCAACTTTGATGAGAATAGCCTCAATGCCAACGTCAATCATAGACTGTAACAACTCTTCTTGATCCCTTTGCCATAAGTATGCCAATGGAGTCAAGCTCAAACGATCACAGACATTTTCAACTCGGATTCTCTGATAATCCGACAGGACAGCTCCAACACTGACCCCTTCAATGTTCGTGCTTTCTTTAACTACCTTCAATAATTCAAATAAATCCTCAACTTCATCTCCATCTGCCGGAGTATAATTGAGACTTGTATTCAAGCTGCTTCCTCTTATCGTGTGCGAAAATAATGGCAATGCCATGGCTTCGGCCAGTTTAGCAACTCCGGTCTGACCAACAGTCTGATACATGTAGCTATCGATTTCATCTGAAACTTTCAAGTTCGAATGTGACTGTTGAAACACGAAAATTTGGCATAAATTCTCACCTGAGGTGGACGAAATCAAATGCGCCAACGCAACTATATCATGTCCCGCCGCAACACACTCCAGTAGATTGTAACAGCTATCTTTACCACCGCTTACAAGGCCCACGACCCTCATCTTTCTATCACAGCATCGACAGCTCAAGGAATAACCAGTACAAGGAATAACCAGATCATGGGACGAAGCAATATCGAACTTCTTTCGATCAGTTCAGGAGCGGACTCTTCGGTACAGTCATCTATACAAATATGAAAAATCATGCAAAAATATTCGTAAGCTACAGTTACATGCCGCCAGCTAAAGGTCAACCGCACGCAACGGAAGAACCCTGCCAGAACCCTTAACCCGGGAGAAACGAACGACCAGCCTTGATCACCTACTCACAGCGACACGAAACAGCAGAATGTTGATGACCTCACATCCGCTGATTCCTCAGACTCTGCCCAAGTATAAATTCGTGCCTAGTAAGAAGATCACGGCAAAAGCTGTCGTCACTCAAGACCACTGCGTTTGTCTTTCATGCCCTGTATCAACCGCAAAATACTTCTCACTTCATCAGGCGCACGGCCCCAAGGACCAACACTACACTGGAAAACTAATTTTTAAACACTGCTTCCTCGCTTTTCACTTGCTCATTGCGAAAGTCGAAGGCCGAGTGACTAACTTAATTCCCGGACGAAAACATTCCTTACTGTACAGTACTGCATTTTCATGAGGCGAGCCATATTTTAATAGTGCTTCCATCTATCCTAAACCGGCTTTTTACCTGAACAGTGCAGGTGTGAAATCTTCAAAATTCTGTATGCTGTGTGCTACTGTACTATCAGTGTTCCCCAACCGGTGGTCCGCGGACCGGCGCCGGTCCGCAGAAGTTTTTCGCCCGTCCGCGGGAAAATTTCTTCTGCTTGGTACAGTATATTAATAAAGAGTAGCCATGATAAGGATGTCACAGTATCTTTATCTGACATGTAGAAAGACAAGGGCAGTTAAAATTATTGCATAAAAAAATTTAGTAGATTAAAAAATTAATCTAAAAAACCATGTTTTCAAAAAGCAAAAAATAACCTTAAACGGGGTGCACATCTACTTCATTTGTATTTCACTTCTTCCCAACAATCTCCATATGATCCGGACAAACAAACGGACAAGAAAGCGAGTTAATAAAAATGTGTTAAAAATGAATGCTGCGCTCCTAACCACACTTTGGACAAATTTTTACTTGATGGAATAAGTTATCTTAATTTTTCATTCTGAGAAACCTTCCTTCAAGGCCACCTTCATAATTTTTGAAGATGTTCCACAAAACCTGCCATTGGCGTTTAACTTAATTTCTGCAAAAGAGCAGATACAGTGCTTTTAAATATACAGTACCAGCCATACAGTCTTTCCAATCTCTTTTGAATCTGCAAAAATGATATTAAACTTTGCTGGTTGACAGATCTTTTTTTTTAATTTGCCAGTCCGTAAAAAAATGTCATGCTAATTTTCCGGTCCCTGACGGGCACAAAAAGGTTGGGGAACACTATTACAGTATATAATACTGGAATACTGCATATATACATTTTCACCCATTGGTATGGTCAATGGAAATATATGTGTTGTATTGTCTATACTGTACATTGAAGACTGGATTTTTAGCTGAAGAATGAGTTCGGGATGGGTGGAATTTGATCAGGAAACGAAACTTGGGTTCATGTATTATATATGCTGCTGATGGTTTCGCTTATCAACTCCTAATATGCAGTACAATTAACATATACAGTACAAAAACCTTTATAATCGGTTCGATATTAGCTCGGTCTATTCAATAATGAATGCAAGTGGTAACTAAAAAATAAAACAGCATAAAATGCATTCAAGTATTGATGATGCATATATGAACCAAACCACATAATTGCTCACACATGGTTTTTTTTTTACCATCATGAATCATGATCATGAATAGACGTACGATAAGAAAGAACAAATAATTTTATTCAACGATAATAGGGTTTTTTGGAATATAATTATAGCTTCGGGCAAAAGCAATCTTACACAATCACCTCGGAATTTCATTTGCGCGGATCTGGCAAATCGAGCTCGAAAAGCTTGCTGAGGAGCGTCTCTGTTTCATTCGTGTTCACTTTTTGTTTATAAAATAGATGTCGCACGACGACGCTTGTTTCCTGATTGTTAGACGACGATGGGGGGTTCATGCCCAAACGACTACATGCTAGAGATAACGGGAAACACTTAGGCACGAAGTGGATACTCGTCGTTCATTATTGCACGGTAATCGCTGGGATATTGATTCCAAGCATCAGCTTTCGAAATACCGACAGTCCCGAATTTATACCGCTTTCAGGTCCTCACTAGAATTCGTTGAAGAAACGTCGAATGAGGGCGGATCAGCTTCACCTGCTTCTTCCGCCTCTCTTTTGAGGCCGCCTTTTGCCACGTATAGACTGACCACTCCAGCCAAGCAACGGAACAACATACGGTAGTCTTCATTTTGTTTCCCTTCCAAGATGCAGAACACTCATGTTACATTTGCCATGAATGATGCAGATAATTGGTATGTGGGAAAATTATCTTGCGAAATCTCGTTTACCATTTGGATCGGTTCAGAATCGTCAATCGTTGCCGAAGCCTCTAAAATATGAAACGTAGCATCGATTTGAGAACCTTTTTAAAATTTGTCTTTACTGCCGGATAGGACTAGGCACCCCCCCCCCCCTGGAACAGCCCGGAAGATAGATTTTTTGCGCGTTTTACCTTATATGGAATACGCACAAGATACAGCACCCTCAGGGTAGTGCGGATCACTCTGTGCGGAACCGGATGTGGGGGACTCTCCTTCCCGCTACTGGCCCAGTCAAACATGGCTCCCCGCATTTAGCCACTCCACTTACGTGCCCCCAGTTTATATTTATTTATCTTTGGTGTGTTGTGTCGTGGGTTCGTGAACGTTTTGTGTCTTTTTGTGTGCAAATTAAAAAAATAAATAAAACGAAACTCGTCGAGAACATCGGAGATATCTTAGGTGAGTCTCAGTTTTGACTTATCTTAATTTTCGCTCGGAGGAAGACAAGTTGTTTTAGTTCCGGTTCGGGCAAACAATTGACCTAATCCCTTTTCTTTTGAATTCGTTGACCGTAATCAATTGGTGAATTCTTAAAATCTGCGTATGTTGTTCAACTCTTGCCTTCAATCTTGTTTTTGCCAGTTGAAGTTCCTGTTGTCTTTTCTGACTTGAAGGTATCTTGTAAGGAAACACGTCTATCGTGTCTCTGTATGTAATGCCTGAACCAGACGGAAAAGTTTCTTGAATCTTAAACAGACTGTGGAATGAGCTTCAATTTAAGTTCAGTTGGTTCCGCTAAATTAAGTATGAATTTTGTTTCCAGAAAATATCTACGTAGAAATGACCGGTGGTGTCTTCAAGTCATCCCGGCTTGTACTTTTCTCTTTATAGAATTTTATCTTATAGCGAAATAGGTATTCTGCAAATTTAGTTGATTACCAATTTCCACGGATCTTCCAAAAATATAAGGATTTTATCCGCTGGAATGCTTCGAGCGCGTTTGAAACGACTGGACTTTAACGTCTAAATACATTTTTAATACCGGTTCCTTCCACATCAAACACATTCCTGCGGATTTTTATTGTGCATTTTTTCAATTGTAATTTTCTTCCGTGAAAACGTAAAAGATTTCATGCTTTCTAACGGAGAGGTGTTGAAAATCTTTGTCAACACTTGCATGGATTTGCGTCTGTCGCCTTTCTTTATCGATATTTTATATCAGGATGCCACCCATCGGGTTGGCTTTCGCTTGTGCTGGAGGATTTTGTTGGCATAGCGTTGTATCAATATTGAGAGAAGATCGTTTAAGTTCAAAGAAATGTTAATAACTTATGGATTTAAAAGCGTATTTGCCATAATTCTCTGGAAAGCCGGGGATCCAGCTGGGGAGTGAGCGAGAGAAGCGTTGATAAATTTTGCGGTGATCGATGTTTTAATTCTAAGAGACGGAGATTATTTCCTTTTGCATCGCGATGTGTTCCTTATTGTTTTGTTAGCCTTGCATTCATAATTATCTCAAATTCCGAACGGCACGATTTCTTCGTTGACATGTTACTGTATTACAGTATTTTCCGTGCCAAAAACGCTTTGAGGTTACGAGAGAACTACTCCCGACCCGAGTTACTTGAATTGAGTTACTTGAATTCTCCGCCAATAATGATGAAGCTTTTCGATGTGATCTGCAAACCAGAATGATATTTTGCTTGACGCAGATGTATTTTTTTGAAAGCGAAGAGGTTTCAATTGCGTATTGGAATTATTGTACATTTCTAGATCGAGTTGGAATCTGCTAGAAAGATAAAACGCGTGGTTAGAAGGAAGAAGTAGTGTCGCTTATGAAGAAATTCGAAAGCTTATCGTTCATTTCATGTTTTTTAAATTTATTGGTTCAAGCGATCAGGGTTTCGAGCTGTGTTGCAGCAGTTCCAGTACTTTTCACCTGTTTTTCCGGAGCAAACGCCAAAATCAGCGCCGGTGAAGTTTACCCCAACCTGTGCAAGGGTGATTCAATGCAAGAACGTTTTTGTGCAAACATGAACTTGGTGAACCCGTTTCCCTGAGGTTCAACGGGCTGAACGCGCTGAACTATGTACTCGTAATTTTTTTTCGATATCGATAGACTATTTCCTTTATCGTTGCGCTTGTTCCTGAATATTCGTTTAGGACTACATTTTCTGAAATGTATGCCTTGAATAGCTATAAGATGCGAGGTATCGAGGAAGAAATTTTAAAAGATGCGTTATATCACCGACGAGTCATTAACCCTGGCCGACGAGCTCGTCCCGGAAACTGCAAGAACTAGGTCAGCACATCCTTTACTTGCGTGGACTCCTTTAAGAGCGAAAGAGGTTCCGGGACCAGCTTGTGCGATCTCAGAGACGAAACATTTTACTGTACTGTATTTTGCCGTTTTCTGCGTGTAGCCCTAAATATACAATCTTCGGAGTAAACTAAGAGGCGTCATGTAAAAATTGTGTATCTTGAAATCGGCTGGTGAGATTTTGTGGGAAGCTTTCATCAATTCTGTGAAACATATGTGGTCTGAAGGAATTTTCAAAATCTGCATGTTGAACTTTTACTTGATTTTGGTATCCTCTCGGAAATTTATATGTGCGCATTAATGCTTCACATTTTTAAGCAGCCAATGAATCGGAAGTATGGTAGACTTTTGGTTAATTTTCGTATATCAATAGACATTATTTTTCTGATCGCCACGTATAGTAAATTTTGTTTCCAACGTTTTGTGGTGCTTCGTGTAATTTGAATCGAAATTTGTACAGACTGAACTCATATTTTACCCAGGATTACTCGAAGACGTTCATTATGATGCACGAAATGTATATTCTCATCAGTGAACTCACTATACATAATTGTCTGTTTTTTTATTTTTTATCTCTGGATCTTCCACATGTTCAAAACGTCGCGTTGGTTTGTGATCCTCTCCTTGAAAATCCGAGTCTTTATCATTTAATAATATCCACCTTCAAGAATGGGCATTTTCAATATGATTTCGTCTTCAATTGCGTGTTGGGTTTGGTGGGTTTTAAACTATTTAAAGTTTGACCCGCCTTAAATAAACCTCCGGGCAATTTTAGCCAGGTTTCGGGAATGCTATGCAGCGCAAGTGCTTTAAAAATTTTTCTGTCAATGTACACGTCTGCGGCCCCCTCAACTGGTTTGTTGATTTCGGCAACGCGCGGCTAGAAGATGACGGCACATGTCGCTTATCTGTCAACAGAACCGACAAGTTTATATCTATTTTCCGCAGTTGGCACCGACACCTTGCCCCTCACTAATGGACCACTGTGTTCCACCGCTGTGGAGAATGCGTCTTGACAGGCTCCGATTTGATTTCTTAATGGAGGTGGCTGCATTTTCTTTTTCTTGCATGGGGAATTCCGAAGGACGAAGCTTCCGTGAGAGCTGTTTTGAATTTTCCGGCAAATGCCCTTTTGTTTATTCACGGCCTCACATTCGGAAATGTCTTCGACAAAAGCGTATGAATTGGAAAGGATGGTTCGTCCGAAAGAATTTTCGGAAAATTCGCAATTTTTTCCCCTGGTAGATTGTTTTGAGAGCTCTCAGTAGTTCCTGCATCATTTTC
Organism: Notodromas monacha; assembly: GCA_905338405.1. NCBI lineage: Eukaryota > Metazoa > Arthropoda > Ostracoda > Podocopida > Cyprididae > Notodromas > Notodromas monacha. The sequence continues at coordinate 57,847 of CAJPEX010000865.1, forward strand.
TGGCCTTCAGACTTCTAATGTCAAAATCATGCGTCAATTTTTAATTTCATATGATTAGCGAGCGAATTATCAAGGTATTTTTCATTCACGCAGAAAGTTTTTGTTTTTCTGGGAAATTGAAGAATGTCCATTGCTCGAAGGCTGTTTTCCGGGCGGGAATCCCTGTAGGAATTCCAAAGCTAAAATTCATTTTTGAGCGTTTTGACGTCCTTCTATGCGAGGATTGTCCCGTTTATTCGAATTCATGCCATCCATCGAATTTTGTTTAAAATAACTTAAAATGACCCATTGCTTGGAGAGTTTTTTTGTTGGTTTGTAAATTCTAGTCGAACTTTTAAAGCCAAATATTATTTTAGCTCGCCATCGAGCATTTCTCAGTGGCCAGTTTCTTCAATCTAACTTAATTCCATTTGGAAATTTAACTTAAACCGGTGTTCAAAGGATTTTGTTGGCGCGAAGATTGTGAAATCAACTCGTATGATCAATCTCTTGATATGTTTTAAGCTCTCGCATTACTTTTTCGATTGAAAAATAAAACTGCGTCGAAAGATCACGTCGCATACTACTGTACCATAATTTCGATGTTGAAATACTTATTTTCGATTGAATTTTCAAATATATGGTAGTGCGTTAAGGTATATTATGCAAGTAGCCAAGCTTATTGAAGCGTTGACGTCAATGAAAAGTGTATACTTTGTAGGAAAACTTTCTGAAGCGTCGCTTGGAACCCTGCTGGAGACCGTTTAGTTTCGTTACCGCGGTGAGGCTAAATTGAAAGAACGCCGTCCGTCGACGTGACGTTGCCCGACCCTTCCGACCGCCTCCTAATTATTCCTTGTCACTGGGACTAGCGCAGTGTCGTCTGCCGGAGACCCGACAAGTGCTGGGAAAATTTCTTGCGACGCACGCTTTCCCAGTGTGGCCGACATTACTGCGCCGTATTTCAATGTTGATCGTGCTTTCGGATCCGGGAAGTAAAGGAACGTGCGAGACCTTCGAATTGTTCGACGTAGGGGAAATTCAGCTAAATACAGTAAACTGCTCTGGCTCCATGAAGTAGCCTAAGGTGCCGGGGTATTTCAACTGTGATTTCGAAAAATTGATGACATTTTGAGCCTGATTTACTTTTCGAATGGCTCGAGCGAAGCGGTATCGGCTGCAAGAAATCTATCAAAGCTCTGTAGACATTTTCCATGCTTTCTGACATTTTAAAAGTATGCGCGAGGGATGGTTGGAACATTCTTCAGTACCTTGAAATGCATTTCTTTGGGCGCTCAAGCTTTTGATGCAGAACCCGCCGAAATAGTTGTTACAGAAATTAACCGCTATGCGGAAATTAAGTTCGTCTTTTTCCAAATATTAATTGTAAATTTCAGCTTACATTTGGACAATTTCTGGATCGTCATTGACATTTTAGACATACATGCAGCATAGAAAAAATTCAAACTTCCCATGATAGTATTTACAGTATTTCCGATCGTAACCGGGCATTGAGAACTGGCGCATCATCACTGAGAAGACTTGTAAATTATTCGCCTTATTTTCCGGGTAATCTGGAAATTCCTGTAAGGATAAAAGCATGATCGGTTTACCAGATTTCAAAATAATAACATAAAGGTAACTTTAACTGACCTCCCTATTCTTCCTCGGCAGATGAATAAAGAAGGATAATGGTGAGGAAATTATCGGAATTTATAAGAAAAAAACTTAACTCTTCATCCGTTCAACGAGGCTAAAAGGGTAGCAAACGGGTAAAAACATGGCTTACACAGCTTTTGTATACCAACTGCAAAAAAAGCTGACGATTTGGGAAATTCTTCATCCGGGCGATGCTCGAGGTAAAAAGAAAAGAATTTAACCGGAGAATATATTTCTATTTCTGGGTTGACATTTGAACCTATCAACCTAGCTCATCCGACTGAAAGCTAAGAAAATTGAAAGATTTTCTCGGTACTGTACATCGTTATGGGAAAACCTACAAGGGAATCCATGTTTTTGTTGTGGTATGTCCATCTTTTCCGGAATGCTTACTGGATATGGACTTCTTCCTTTTACGTTGCAGTGCAATTATGAGCAAAAAGGAATAAAATGGTCAAATGAATGAATCTATCAGAACTTCAAGTACAGAAATTATGTACAGTACTGTACAGTATAGGCGTTTTGCCCAGTGAACTCGTATTTTAGGAAACAATAGATCATTTTCCTTCCTACCTTTGGAAATCAATTTGATTCAAACAAACAATTTTTCAAAAGGTGGACTCTTTCTCAAAATTTATATTAGCTCAATTTCTCTAGCTCTTCAAAAGACAGGGACTGAGTTGATTTTTCATTTCCAATCCTGTCTTCCTCTACAAAAAGTGTGATTAAATTCAAGAAGTCAGATCGGACAAGTTGGTGGAATCCGAACCAATTTGATTTCATTTTCACATACCAGGAAACAATTTCATTTTCTTCCGATTGAAACGTCTGCCACCTTCTTTTGACCCAAGAATCCCACTTCCGATATGATGATGTGTATTGATCACAGTTTAATTTAAGCCAAGAATCGTTGCCTATTCATGCGCAACAACGGAATGAATAACCCCCCCTTCATGTTTGATGTATTATGACCTTTTTCTCTTCGTTAAGGAGGGTAATTTTGTAAAAATTTGGACCAGCAGTGGGTTTTGAAGAAACTACCATTCCCGGGTTTTCAAACGGCTGGGGAAAAGTGGTCGTAGACGATAATTTTAAAATACGAAAGATTGATACAGTAAAAAATTTTCTCTTTGAATCGACATAAAGTACTGTACTATATTGCCTGTTTTTTTCCTTGTAAAATGACTGACGACAATCTTTAAACGTCAACACTTATCTTTTGACTAAATTCCTTGGATATTTTTTCTATTTGATCAAAATCAAATTTAGAAAAAAGCTATCATTGTTCCCGAAAAAATTTGTTTCAATATTGTTTTAAACTCGAATTAGGAACTTGGATAGAACCCCGTGTGTGTTTCTCCCTCCACGCGAGGAATGGCACTTTCACCCACTGCCTTCCCATTTTGCATTTGTCAAGAATGCTTGGGAGGTTTTATTCTTAGCCAATGTTATGCTCGAACTTCGAGTTTGCGAGAGCTCAAAAAATAGTCTCGAAGCTTTTTTTCCGAACCGTCACTCGTCAAAAAATGTTTTCTTCCAAGGGGTGACAATCCTATTCTAAAGGGCGTGGGTTCTCCGTCTGAACAATTAGTTCGCTGAGCGTTTCGAGTTTCCTGCCTGTTATAAATAGGTTTCCAATTGGGCTCTGGTCGGCTTTACCACTTCGAGATGCTTTTTTTCAACGATATAAGTTGAACAATGATTTGTGTTTCCTTAGATGGAAACTCCTGCGTAACTTTCAGATGAAAATATTAGTTTATAATGCATGGACTATTCATCCTGAATTTCCTCTGGTATTGTTCGGGATGAATTTTGGCTTAGCGTAAAATTTCTCCTTTCCAACTCGCGATGCTCACTTACCAAATTTCAGTAAAAAATTTGAATTACCGTTCATCCACCTCCGTTTTTTCAAACTTACCATCATGCTCCTTGTGAATATACTGTACTGTAGTTCAGAATATCTAGATTACTCCACACTCATCGAAGACGTAGGAGATCTTCTGTTTACTTTCCACGTGGGGAAATGTCTCTTTCATCAACCACGAAGCGTAAAATTTTAAAATTCTCCATGAATCCTTTAATCTTGACGCTTTGTTTTACGAGAATCCCGAATGAAGCTTTTGACCCGACGCGTCGGAGTGTTCACGACCTAGGCTCGAATAGTTTGGCGACAGCGATTCCGTCCGAGAAGATGATTTCGAATTTAATGATCGGCCCCGTGTTAAAGGTATAGAATATTCCGTCCAACTCCACAGTACTGAGAAGAATGAGTAAAGGAAGATCTACTGGGAATCTTCTCTCTTCGTTCGAATGGTTCATTCGAGTGACGAATGGGTTTCACCTGCCACAGGTTAGAGTCCATTCGCTGCCGCGACAGACACAAGCCTCCGTGGACCAGGGGTTTTATGCGCTCGTCTCGAGGGTCCCGTTGGCACATTATCAGGGGTTGTAGAAGCAGGAAAGCGTCGAGAAGACTTTTAAATGAGCGAGGAGTTGTGATCCCTGGCGAGCCAAGTGGGGGGTGTGAAGTGGCTTCGAGACGGTGGCGCGACGGGTAGCCCATACGTGCCTCGAATGTGCTGCTTATTGTTTCAGGATTTATTGTCGAACTTTCCGTTCACCTTCAAGTTTGAATTTTGTCGGTTATCGTGTAATTTCTCGTCGAAATATTGGGAATTTCCACATCATTCTTGTAATGAATAGAACTCCGTTCACCACAGAAATCGACATTCGTTGAAAACTCGTGATAAAATCTAGAATTTTTGTATGATGCATCTATTTTTAAGTGAATCTATTTATCTCAGAAATAGTCTGTTGAAAAGGTGCTGCGATTTTGTCCCTTATGAAAAATATTTTCGATTGGACTTTCGCCTTTGGTTTATGCAGACAAGGAACGTTTTTCCTTTGTAATCCATATTGAAAATGATTGCTTCGGATATCCGGTGTCAATAATTTTCAGAAGCATTGTTTCATGCTTAAAATACTGCTCCATTGAAAATACTGTATTGCATTTCTATTTTTTTTCCTCCGCGGTGCCCTGACGAAAAATCAAGAATATTTTCTGCGCATGTAAACCAAAATCCACTGATACTGAATTTTTATTGCCCCGAGCCAACATTGCACGCTTGTTTGAGTTTTCGTGTAAGATAACCATGTTTGCATTGTGGAAGACGGTTGTGAGCAACGAGCAGATGGGGCTCGTTTTGCGACCATCGAAAACTCGCTGGATTTTTCACATGGAACATTTGACCTGGAATTTGCATGGACTTCGGTAAAAATGAGGTGGACTGCGATTCCACAAATTAACTCTCGCTGTTGACATTTTAAATTATATGGGAATTATTATTCGTTTGCGATTTGTTGACATTGTTTCCAGAGAGCAATATTCATGAATTAAAGTCAACTTTGTCTTGCGCATAGGTTTGAATCAGTTTTTAAATCGACCGCGTCAGTTGTGTAAGGCGTAATCTTTTCAAGTGCTGCTGGTTCTTACGTTTGGTAGCCGTTTTCGTACGTTACAGTTTTTGTCGAAGTTTGCACGTAATCTACTCTGATTTTTTTTTTCGAAGAAGTAAAGTATGAATTTCAGCTGCTGTATTCCACGTTCCACGGTATCAAGGAAATGACAGCAAATTTCTGATTGACTGAAGGAGTTCATCATGCTTCTGGCAGTAAAGGCAAATTTAAACTGTGTTGGGCTTCAAGCTGGGGTTTCCGTAAGCTTCTTCAGCAAGTTTTCCAAAGCTTTTCAATTTTTTGTTTGTCCATGTGTAACAGGTAAAACGAACACTTGGTGTTCAGTTTGCAATATAGGCGGTGCCGGGTCGTTTCGCAGAAGGGAAGTGAGTGGGCGGTTCCGTTGGGGGTTTTTTTGTTGCTAGCTTGGGACCAAGTGCAATGCGTTTTGGGAATACGATCGCTGGGTTTTCTTGCTGCTGTTATCAGCTGCAGGGATTGTATTCTGCTGGCCAGATAACGGTGTGAAGTCGAGCGAAGATTTCCGTGGTGAGCTGATGCGCGCGTTGGGCGGTGTGCGAGTTTTTGTGACTGCAAGGCATGAATAGTCGGTGTATTTGCGTTTCTATCTATTCGTGCAGCTGTTTCGAGTTACTCCGAATGTCGCAAGCAATTTCATCTCGGCTGATTGTAGATATGTGAGATATTTATACAATCTTACGGCTTATATTGAAAAAAAAAGAAAGAAATTCCGCGCCTGAGCACTGCGTCAAATTTTTAAAGAGTATGAGATACATGAATAGCCGCTTTAGCCCTTTTCGTAGTCAAAAGTCGCAAATACTGTAATGGTTCAATAAAATTTTAACTCCTCAGAAGAAGACCATGTTTAATTGCGCGTATAAGTATACTTCAATTCTTGAATGAAGAGGAATTTACAACGTGCAGAAGTATCAGAATTATTCTGATGAAACCAATCTAAAAACAAGGTTCATGAAACACTATGTTGCCGTTTTATTATTAGAGTTGTCTTCCTCATTCTTATTTTAAATGTGATCTTTTTCATTTGTTCGTTACTCGGGGAGGGGGGTGATGCCTAATAATTGGGACAATTTTGATAATCTTCATATCTTTGGCCATTTATTTGGCGCGAATAAGTGTCAATGCTCTCTGGATGGAGGCAGTGTCATTAAATTTTGGTTTCGGTTTTATCGAACGTATCTTGAATTGAAATCCGTTATCGCGAAGAACGGCTGTTCTGAAATTAATCTTATTTATCGCGAGAACAAAGTCAACAAATAGCCCCATGCTTTAAATGCCCGTATTAAGTATCAAAGACGTGCGATTTTTTCAAATGGCTTCATATTTTGCTAGAAGATGAAAAAGCTCTTGATATACAGTACGAGGGCGATGACGTACAAATTTTATGGTAAATGCCGTCTGCGATATGAAGATCGGTTATACAAAGGGAAATCAAAGAATTTTGTGGTAGAATGATTAAATGATCCAACTAAAGCCCCATAAGTACGGTCAAAAGAAATCAGCATTTGTAATGTAGCGTACTCAAATGGACGTGATCTCAACGTTCAGTCCGCCCCGCGATGATGTTTTTACCATGTTATTTCTATGCTTTAAACTTTGTGAAGCTTGAACTGTTCGTGTGGTTGAATTGGATCGGGCTTCCCAGCTCGTCTGGGCATCGAAATCTTCGCCGAGTTCCTGCGTATCTTATTGAGCGATAGTGTCAGAGATCTGTTTGATTATGCCTCAATTGAAACGTGTGCAGTATTTGACAACCAGGCTAGCACAGAACTTGGATTCCAGGCTGTTGTTCGCATTTAACGAGTAGCCCCTGATACATTCCTTTTTAACGATAAAGCCGTATACTGTTCTGCAATCTTTTTTCTCTCAGTAAAAAGCTCAAACCTTCCGTCGTGCGATTCAAATACGTATAGATGAAAGTCAACCTTACATGCTGTCGTCGGCAGAATTTTTTCCAGGATTTCGATGGTTCCTGGAGCAAAGGTAAAAATAAAATTTTGCTGAATCGCGAAGCTTGGCGTAGAATTCGTTGAAATTTTATGCCCTGCACGTGATCCAAGAAACCGTGGTTCCAATGAATTTTTCGGGGAACCCGTCGTTTGCTTGCGTTACAGTTTTTATTCAAGTCTATGTTCCTGCCATCCTTGCAGCTGATGGATTCCTGGTAACCTTCCGGTCTACATTTCTTCCCACATATTCGTGACCCTGTGGAACTCAATGATTCCACGTGTCCTGAAATGTCTTACGATGGATTCCTTCAAAAGACTGACGAAAAATTCATTCATTCCTGATGTAACGTTCTTTGCACATGATTGAACTGTTGTCGTTATTTGATCATGAGTCGGTTCATGAAAACGAAAATTTCATATTTACGATTTGTATATAAACTATTCAGTGAAGGCCCTTTTCTGATGGAACATTGGTAATGGTAGATGTCGGTGAGGCAATACAATTTTCATCCTCTGACGACTTCGGTTGGAAATTATGCGAATTGGAAAACGGATTTTGTCTAAGGCAATAATATTAGAGTGGGAATACGCGTAGTACCGTGAGAGGATTTTCCTGTTTAAGGTATTGGGAAAGCGCTTAGTTTTTATCTTCTCAAAATTCTGGGCTGAAATCTTGCTCTTTGGAAAAAATGGTTCTTCGTTGGGGAAAATATTAAACTGGAAGCAGTACGTTTACAGTATTTATCAGAGTTCATGGTTTTAGAGCGATTTTTTCATATCAGAAGGGACCCGTCTTGAGTTTATAAATGTTTAGCTGATGGAATTAGCATTAAAAATTACTAGTCTACGGGTATAATTTACCTCCCGCTAGGAGATCTTCACTTGTTCGGTCGCGATTATTTCCGTTTGCACACTCGACGTCCACATTCTGATGATATATTTAATTTAGCCCGCTGCGTTGGTGAAAAATTTAAATCTCTGCTTTGCTCGATCCGTGATCATTTCTGATTTCGCATGGATGGAATATGCGTAGTTTCCTCAAAGTTTGATGTCAACCAGTTGATCGCCCCGAACCGTAGTTGAACCAGAATGAATGTACAGTAGTAAAGAAAGAGAAACAGCAGCAGGTCCTGTATGAAATTCACGTCTGTGGCTAATTTTGGACGGAATCATTTTCATCATGGACTGGAGTTGAGGAGACGGGATTTCGTTTTCTTCCGTAGAACGTAGTCGCACGTTCGAGAGGCGCAGGGGAACGAATTATTCATGGTCCCGTTTCTGTGCTCGCCTTTCTGCCAATTTTTTCCGCGTCGATCAATGAACCCTGAGACATGTGCGTGTTGGTTTTCTTATTCTAGAGCCTTGGCAGGGATTTAAAATTTAGCATCCGGGGTTGAATTTCGTTTTCTTCGTATTGCTTCTTACATTCTTTCGGACTCTCCCTTTTGTGAAACGATTTGTGCTTCAGAGGTCCGAATGTATCCTCAAAAACGTTCTGGGCTATGCAAAATATTGACCGTGAACGGAAAACAACGGCATGAATGGTTGCTGGTGATTTTTTGATAATTCGTTACTCTTGAAGAGATCGATTCATATTTTTCACGTTTGTTAGTAATCTTAGTTGGTTGTGAGCTAGGATATCGGTAGACTTTGAATATTTTCACTGCAGTTTCATGAACTCCCCTGAAGTCACGGCGAAGGATTTAAAAACGGAAGGAGTGTAAAAGTATTTTTGGAATTGAAATATTTTTCAGTTTCACACTAAGCGAAAAAATGAAGGGGCAGTATGTCGCAGTTGAATTTTGGAATTTTGGACGAAATATCTTATTCATGCGGATGTAAAATGCAATGGATTCGTCAAACGAAACGCAGTTTATTGGCAGATACTAAACGCACTGTCACGTTTTCCAGAATGGACGAAAAGAGTATCAATTTGCAATTGTCTATATCTCCTGAAATTTGAGCAACGTTTATTGCGAAAAAAACGCACGTGAATGCTTGCTTCAAGTTTATTTCGAGTGACGTAACTTTCAACCTTTTTATCACGTGTATGATAACCATGTGAATTCAAAAAAGAAACGACTTAAGCGAGATAAAAATTGAATTCTGATCTTGCTTTAAACTTATTGTATTTTCATTGCGATAACCTGTCTGAAGCAATTCCGACGGGCTATGTATTAACCATTGAGTAGTTTTACCATTTCTGTGTTTGGACCAACCTGTGAAGTGTATAAACTATAACTTGTTGGACAGATCCTAGACTACATCGCTTTGAACACAAAACGATGGAGTCACGAATCGAGGCTCACAATGATTTTATTTTATTTTTCCCTTGATCATGAATCTGCAAAAATTAAGTCTCGTATTTCAGCAAATACGGTATAAAATAGTTGAATCGATAGCAACAAATTGAAACCTCTGGGTTGAACGACTTTCCCAACAAACATTGAGTAATCGTGTGATTACTACTGTAAAACTCGGAGCGCGAACATCACTGGGTTGAATTGAAAGCGTTTAGAACTGTTCTCTCTTCACTCGGGCAAGAAAGACAATGGAAGCATCCGCAGTCGTACAATGAAAACAAGTAAGCTCGCCAAGTTTCTTAGCATACGAAACTACGCGTGAAGAAATCAAAAAGTAAAAAGGCTTATTTTACTTTTTCTCTCTCCGTTTGCTGCGGCGTGTTTACTTCGACGCAGCCGGTGGACAAGTCCATTAACACCCCCGACGGGAAAATAAACACGGACGAGGAAAAATCCGGAAGACGTCCGCCTCCCAGGGTCCCGGAAGCGGCTGGCTTCGTCGTTCTTCCCTCTTCTTCTTCTCCCCCCCCCCTGACACCCGGGAGAAACGCGAAACGAAGTGTCGTAGAAATGAACGGAAAAGGCAAAGAAAATATGATTCGAAGGGAGGAATATTGGTGTTTATTTTTTCGGGGAACTCAACATTTTCCGCCGTGAAGGAATTCGTTCGTGTCCGATTGTTTATTTATCTCGACGACTTCAGACGGTGATCAATGTTCCACACGTCAGAGACGAGAAAATTGGGTCACGCACGGTTCTCGTCGTTTATGGATTTCAGACGCATTCCTTTTAAATTCAGAAAGCTTTGCTCGTGACCGAAACTTCCCCCCCCCTCGAGATTTCTATATTTTGAGTCAGTCAAGCGTCATATTTTTGGAAGCAAATACCATTTTTAACGGAGAATTGAAATTTAAATGCCTATACACACGCTATCCCACGCAACGTGCGATTGAAGACCGCACCCAGATTTTGGGCAGCAATTTGGGGCTGTGAAAGCGAGCGCTAAAAATTCGCAGTTTTGTAAAAGCAAATACTGTAATAATAGGCTAGTTTTCAGATTGAAGCCTGATGATGACAAATGGCAGATGAAACACCGTTAGAGGATGATAAATTCGAAGTATTGTGCATGCAATGATCCCATTTTTGCAGATTTAGATTATCTTGACTATAGATCGCAACTACAACTTGTCTGTATATCTTGAGTGTCTGTCGCACTTGAGTTTTTCGGGCACTCCTTACAGTTTAAAATTACTGTAGCTGCTTTTAATCGCGTATATACAATATTCGACAGGAATCCGCGCAACACTCTCGATCTATTCATTTTAGTCTTGAAGTAAAATTTCATTTTTCCATCACTTGTCGACCTAAGAATAACGTTTTGGGTTCAAATTAGCCACATGTCTTACAGGGCGTTGAGCATACGTTCGAGGTTGATGCCCGTGGTCAGTAATATTATTAGGTGTCCGGTATGGTTTCCTCCTAGCTTATTTTCCATTGTGGTCCATAGACGGATTAAGCTGGTTGGACCACGCCAGAAGAAAAGGGGTTTGGGCATGGGCCTCAGGAAACTGGCGCCAGGCGCCATGGGCTAATACCCCGAAAATTGTGCAGAAAGTAAAAGGTTATTTTTGAAAGGGGGACCATAATTTTCCTTCAAGTCTCAGGTATATAAGGAATACTAAATACCCTTTGCCAAAACGAAGTTCACCAATTGTTTGAATGCTGCCTACATGACTTCAACTTAGGAGGAATACTGCATGGTTATTTATCGGCAAACTGTGAGAAAATATCTTCGGCACACATCTGCTTTGATTGGTGAGAAAAAAAATCGCCTTGACCCTTGCCCCGGTTCCAACATTTGATGAATATAATTTGGATGAACTCTTGGTTGATGACGAGGAAAACTAGAACATTTCCATATCGTACTTGTGTACCTTCTGTATATGCCTTCTGTATTGTACATGAAAAATACTTGAATTATTGGTGTTCCTTTTGTATATTTTTAATGTTTTGTACTTGTAATAAATGGCATGAAATTGAAAGTGGATGATGAGAAAATTATTTTAGTCGAGGGGGCAAGGGGCTGAAGAAACATGCTATACAAAAATGTTGAGGAGTACATTATAACAGAAGTAAATGAGAGGTCCCAAAAAACACAGCACGATTACCATTGCACCTGGCGATTAGAGAATGAACCGAGCGAAAACGGACCCCCTCCCAGCCTCCTGGCGAAGGACCAGACGGTTTAATCCTTTTGGGTTGAACAATGTGGGATAATATAGTAGGAAACCATACCTAGGACCATATTATTAGCATGAGAGCGTTCTAGCACAACGAAAAAAAAAAATTATTAAGCATACACACGGAGTAGGAAGGAAAAAATGCGGCAAAAAATCTCTTGGACCATTTTTCAATGTAAGCACGTGGCTGCGGAGCGGAGGAAAGCGTTCGTTTCGCGTAGGAATATTTACAGTTCGTAGGGTAGGACGAAAATTCAAACGAAGTTCTCTTTGCGATGGAAAAGCGTGAAAATCGTACCGGGGTGAAATTTCCGCAGAATATACGGCAACTGAACGGAGCTTCAACTCTGGAAGCTTCTTGGAACCTCTCCGCTGCGTTCCGTCATTACCCGCGTGTCGAGCGGGAGATTTTTCCTTGTGATCGCTCAGTCGTTACTCGCAATGCCTGAGAGCTTTGGAATACCGAAGGTGGAAGGAATCGAAGGTGACTTGAGAGAAGAGGCGGTGATATTGCAGTAGAGATGGGAAGGAAATAGCGTCGAAGGGGACGGATATGTTCGTGTCTTTCGAAGGCTAGTCGTGTCCCGGAACCTGTTCACAGCTTCTGGAGAAGAGATGGGTTCAGGGTCTGGGGAACGGGGATGTATGTGAGTAGTGAGTACAGTATAACTGAGCTCCTGGAACAACTGATCGTCTTTTAACTGATACTGAACTGGATCCTTAAGATGTTTGAAGAGCAAATTGAATCGCCATCCAATTGAAAAAAAAAAACAGGAGAATCATGCACTACTCTGTCGTGTACATGTTTCAATGCTAGACACCTTTGCTATGACGTCATTTCAGCACGATTTGTGAACCGTTTTTTTGAGGAGCGAAAATATAGTTTATGGCGGATAGTTGCTGTTACTGCGACACAAAAATTACGTGCAATTTTCAGGACCTTAGAGAAAGTAATGAGGCAATTTGAAGAGCTCAGAAGAAAAGCTTGGTTCTATCCTGGCATTTCTAACGACAGTATCTCCAGGGACGTTCGTTTTGTTCGTGCTCGGTTGGGTGGTCACGGAAAGATATAGCGCTGTACACGATTTGAAAAATAACCATTTTCGATGTTTACGTCGTCGTCTCGGCGTTTCTCATTATTTTGTTTGGTCAACTGAATGTTGAGATTCCAACGGTTTGAAAACCAGATTTTTATATTAGTTGAAATCTCTCGCTTTCAAATATTCGATGAAAATCGCGAGGTGTGATCCTCGTATAGTGTGAAGTTTCCTTGAATGTCATGCATTCGCTTGAGACGATGCCGAGGGAAGTGGCAACGGCGGGCCCACTTGCGACTCAGACGATTTTCCAGGTATACTAAGTCGGCAGAACTCTTTCGAATCTTTTTCTCGCCAACCCAAGTTCCTGCGTATTTTATAATTTTTTTTGCCCATTATTCATCTTGAAAAAAAAGTCGAGGTCGATAATTGCACGTGACGTAATCGCACCTTGATTATTCGGAAGTTGTAGAAATACAGTTAATGATGCTTCTGTTTTCACTTTGACTGTTGTGTTTTTGTTGCGGAAAAAGCTGCGTTTCTTTTTCCGATTCTAAAAGTTTCCTCAGATGTCTTGTTAATGCTTGCTGTAACTTTAACTTGAGATATGGGAAAGATTTCGATTTTTAAAATAATTACCGTCACTGTCATGGTTGAGTCATTTCTTCGGACCTCTTTTCTTCAGATGAACCTGGAACTGCTCGACGTAACCTCTGAGATAAATAAAGAAATGTAAGCAAATCTTCAATTTGCTTGATGACTGATTTTTTATATGCATTTGTCCTGTTGGGAATTAAAGGAGTCGCGCTCGAAGGTGGGGTTTGCTATCGCTGCATGGGTTCCTGGTCGAGTCTCCATCTTCAGCGAACAAAAACCAAGAAATTTTTATAAAATACCCAAAAAGCAATGTTTTTGCATCAAAACAGCAAAACGGTTGCCGTTTATTATAGAATTGGCTTCCTGATCCTTATTTTAAATGCGATGTTTATTTTAGAGAGCTTCCTCATTCGTATTGTATACGAATGTACGGGGACGTTGAGGCGGGTCTTCCAATCGCTGCGTGGGTTGCTGGTCGGGTCTCCATCTTCAGCGAACAAAAACCGAGAAAATCTTTTACAAAAAGCCGACTTGATGCTACAATTTTCATTCGGACCTTGTGAACACCGAACCAGTTGTCCCCGTCTAGGTAAAGAATCTCGCAGGTTCATTGCTGGTGTTTCGTCCTCCCCCCCCCCCCCCTTGCGTGGTGTGCGCCCCGCTCGCGCCGTGGCATGCGCCTTACCGTGCAAACTACCGGGGGGCGCACTGAAATCCCCCCTTGGTTGCAGCGTAGCCACCGCGGCGAAAATAGCCCGGGATCCCACTCGGGTCGCGCGTCCGGGTTCGGGAGGACGAGCCGTCAGCTGTTTTTTCCAGCCGTTTGCGTGTCGCTCCTAGGTGAACCGTGTCGAGTACTGGTACAGTACTATACTACCTCTCTGAAGTCAACGTCCCCTCCCGCTCCCGACTTTTGATAAGACGCAATTTTTTTTCGTGGCTGGCATTTTCTGCGATGAAAAAGTGATCATTTCCGGCTCTTGTGTGTGCAAACACCCACCACGCCTGACCCCGCCCGAAATTTGACGTGCATTTCAGATATGGCCCTGTCGATGGAAAATCGATCTACTCGGTGAACTTGTTCCTATGCGATTTTTCTGCGATGTGCAGTGCTAAAATTACGAACGGATGAACGAGCTGTCGCAGTTTTGGTTTCCTTGTTTTGAGACCGGAGGGGTTTTAGTTCAGTACGGTATTAGTAATGATCCAGCAGGTGCAAAAAGTGCCTGGCCACTTAACCTCACTGTACTGTAGTTGTTTTGGCACGCGTCTCGCTGTCTCAAGCTGGAAAGTATGGCACCTGAGCAGCGAAGTGTGAAAGTTTGTGTTGAGATGATCTTGTTTTATTCTTAATCTTTCTACTTAGCTTGAGAATAGACCTATATTATTGGTAATTCCAGTTCGGATCCATTGTACGAAGTGAAATTAATTTGGCGCGAACCGTTTTGTGGGTTGCAGTTTTCTCTTTGGCGACCATGTCGAAAGTTTGAAATACAAATAATCCAGCTAATTTGCTGTGATGTTTTCTCATCACGGTTGGAATCTCTCTCGAGTATTTTGTCCATGTAAAAAGGTTAACTCGAAGTTCAGAATTTGTGTCATTCGTGTACTTCGTTGCTGCTGGAGCCGAGGGAAATCATTTGGCTTCAGGCTTTTTTGGCCATTCCATAATTTCGCTGATAGAGTACATGTAAAAGATAACTCACCTCTGAAAACATTATTCGAATGATGTTAGAATTTTTGGGTTATCGAATGATTTTCAGTATGCTACGTTCTAGTGTTACACCGAAGCGGTAATCTTACAAACATATTCCATGGAACATTCGTGCTTCAGGCGTTTCGCTAAGAAGGATCATTAAAATGTTTGCTTTCGGAATCCTTTGTCGTTTGAAATTACTCGAGGGGTTTGTTGTGTGCATTTTCGGATTGAGTTTTCACAGACTGAATACAGTATTTTGAAGCCAGGCGCTGGAATGTCGGCGAACTTTTCAGATTTCATGCATGAACCAATGAAGAGAATCCGAATTGATTGTCCAATGGCGGGGTGTTCAGAACGAATTTAGTCTAAGAATGAAAATCCAGTTATTTGATATACAGTGGAACCTGGATGAACCGGATGATTTTTCCCGGGTTACGAGAAAACGCACGAGTTATGATATAAGCTAGAACTAGGAGAAATATCACAACGCTCTGTTTGCCCTGGAAAAATATGAATCTTGTATGAAGCAGCGAGGTTTGCCCATGGTGTCTTGAAAGGTTTTGTTTTACTATCAGCTTGCCTTCCGATTCTGAAAAAGAAAACGATAAAAAATCCTGAACCCCGTCAAAATTTAAATACAAATGGTTTCTCTGAACCCCTGTGCTATTCTTTAAGCTGATATTTTCCCTGCTACAGTACAGTATTTGATATGAGATGAGCAGCTCCACTGAGAATATTATCTCCGTACACCTAACCCAGTTCATTGGTTTCGTAAGTATACTGTACTCTTTTCATCAGTATGTAAGACGTTTTAGCTTATGAGACGCAACTCGATTTTTAGGCTGAAAAATGTTCACTTCGTAACATATAATTTCTTTGAAGTCAGAGGAGTACTTTGATTCTACTCATGCTGCAGTCATCAGATATATTTTCTGAAATACTCGCGACGTATACCATATTTATATCTCTCGTATTCAATTTTAAAATCGAAGGTTTAGTCTCCTAGAATTATAGGCCATTTTTACCGAGCAGATTCTGTTAATCAAAAGCAAGAATGCAATTTTCTTGAAAAATTGAGATGTCATGAACTAGACAACTAGAGAACAACGCAGAAAGTACCGTACTCGGGTTTTCTGAGTCCAGTATTTGCGGAACAGTGCGTCTTATCCAGTCGTATGGGATTAAATACGGTATTCGTGACGAGAGTCTTCCTAATTTACGTTCTAGGAAGATTATTTTGTATCCAGCTGCTGATTTTTGAGACTCGGGCAGGAAATATATCTCTAGACCTTTCATGATGGGGTGCGTTCAATCAAATTCACGGTTAGTAGTGTGCGGATGATCAAATTGGTATGTCTTAAATTGTTGACGTCGGTTCGCATTTTCGTCATTTCGCGTGATTCCCACCCTTGTCGTTGCGATGAGCGGCATCCTTCGCCAAGTTTCAAAACCTCCTCTCCTTCTCAGCGTTTGAGTTGTAGCCCACCGTCGGTGTCGCCGTCGTCGTATGCACCATCTATTTTAACCATCCTCTACATCCGTTTGCGTGTGTGTCGTTTCAAATGAAGTTATTAAACGAGGCTAAAACAAATCTTTATCCATCGTCCGGACATTCTTCCTTTTGCACGATCCCCCAATGTGCTTGCTTGCTTCTATCCTTCTTCGTAGTCCATTTCCTCCCCATCATCATCCTCCTTTCTTGGCTAACCTGTCCCCCTCCCCCTCCTCTCTGTTCTCTTCCCCACGCGCGCGCGGGTGCAAATCGACTGCTGACGACACCGACCTGCTCCCACGTCTGCATGGCGCGTACGCGGACGGTGTGACGGCAGTGCAAGGGCGACTTCGCGTCCCGGCCCGGGCGTCTCTCCGGGTTGATCTTTCCCTGACGCGACGTCGGGTTATAGCTTCGTTAAAGTCTTGATGTTGAGCCTCGTAACGGGTTGTTGCACAGTTTCAGCAGATCGTTTTAGCGTGATAAATCTTATTTATGACGAAAAAAATTAAAATATTGATGTCCNGACGCGACGTCGGGTTATAGCTTCGTTAAAGTCTTGATGTTGAGCCTCGTAACGGGTTGTTGCACAGTTTCAGCAGATCGTTTTAGCGTGATAAATCTTATTTATGACGAAAAAAATTAAAATATTGATGTCCCATCTACGGACTTTGAGATGTGCGGTTATTTTATTCGAGGCCGTGGATATTACACTTATTGATCTTTTGGTAACTCGCCGTCGGGTTTTAGGTGCGTTGGAGTGTTGTGGTTAACTCTGTAGTGGGTTTTTGTAGCTTCAGCAGTGCTTATTAATGTAAGATCCTCATTTTTAAGGAAAAATTGAAGTACCGGTATTTATGTCCCATCGACGGATTTTGAGGTGTGCACAATTTTAATCGTGGCAGTGAAAATTAGTTGAACTTCGGTAACTCGCCTTCGAGTTTTAGCTTTGAGTGCGGAGCCTTGTGGTGATCTCTGTAGCAGATTTTTTGTATTTTTCAGCAGTGCTCATTTGCTTAAGAAACCACATTTATAAGACGCGACGTCGGGTTATAGCTTCGTTAAAGTCTTGATGTTGAGCCTCGTAACGGGTTGTTGCACAGTTTCAGCAGATCGTTTTAGCGTGATAAATCTTATTTATGACGAAAAAAATTAAAATATTGCTGTCCCATCTACGGACTTTGAGATGTGCGGTTATTTTAATCGAGGCCGTGGATATAACATTTATTGATCTTTCGGTAACTCCCCGTCGGGTTTTAGGTGCGTTGGAGTGTTGTGGTTAACTCTGTAGTGGGTTTTTGTAGCTTCAGCAGTGCTTATTAATGTAAGATCCTCATTTTAAAGGAAAAATTGAAGTACCGGCATTTATGTCCCATCGACGGATTTTGAGGTGTGCACAATTTTAATCGTGGCAGTGGAAATTAGTTGAACTTCGGTAACTCGCCTTCGAGTTTTAGCTTTGAGTGCGGAGCCTTGTGGTGATCTCTGTAGCAGATTTTTTGTATTTTTCAGCAGTGCTCATTTGCTTAAGAAACCACATTTATAACGAAAGATTGAAATGACGCTATCCCATAGAGGAATTTTGAGGTATATTGTACTTACTTTTAATCGTGGCTTTAAAGAATTACTTGATCTTTCGATAACTCGACATCGGGTTTTAGCTGTGTTGAAGACTTCAATCTCCCTAACCGTTTGTTGTAGGTTTATCAATTCTCATTACGTAAGAACTTTATTTATGAATATAAAATTGAAATACTGTATTACTGTCCCATCGACGGAGTTTGAGGCGTGCAAAATTTGAATCGTAGCAGTGAAAAATATCTGATCCCTCGGTAACTTGACGTCGGGTTCCAGCAATGATTGAGTCTTATGAGAGCATCAGTAGCATGCGGTAAATTTAGCAGAACTTATCAGCTAACGGAATTTTGACGGCCATTGAAAGATTTCTGTCTCATCAACGGATTTGAATTAATCGTGAAAAGAAGTTTAATTTTTCATTAATTCGGCGTCTGGTTTTACCCGGAGAAGGCCAAGAACCATTAGTGTGAAAAATTAACGTAGTTTTTACCAAGTTTCTATTTTCTTGAAAAGAGGGATGTCGCATGAATTCCGTGGAAGACTTGAGGGCTTATCTGAATTCATGAAAGATTTTTGTTGGACCAAAGAAAGTTCAGCTCACAAGCACAGTGCTCTCCTGTATTCAGAAAGATGAAACTTATCATTGCACAGTAAATTTTATGACTCTCATTATTTTTACTCTGTCTTCTTGTGACGTTTTCAATCAATTGACAAGCTTATCGTCGTGTATTTATTATACCGTAATATAATCGCGCTACTCCCGCTATCGTTCAATTTTGAAAACTTTTTATCACGTTGGTTTACTGAATCCTCATCATCTTTGGACTTCGAGTTGAACTTGATGCAAAGAGTAAATCGTGATCGTACAACAAACTCACTGTAATACCCGTGACGCGATCAACTTGGTGGCAGTTCTTCAGCTCGTTCTACGCCATTGGATTTTTTCCTTACTGTGTTTGAAGTCCCTTCTTGTTGACATCTGCGAGAGAGACTGCTGGTGT
>CAJPEX010000866.1:0-74589 GCA_905338405.1 Notodromas monacha
AAAAGGTGCCACGTAACGCTTTAGTCCATGGATAATAATAAGCTGTTGATGGCAAGTATGTGTGTGTGTGTGTGTGTATATACATAAAAGCTGCCATTTTCATCACCGAATTCCAGAACATTCGAACAAAAGAAATGAAGGCAAATTTTCGCAAATTCGTTGAATAAAATGACACGGCTCGGGGAAAATATATAAAACGCAATAAATTTATAAAATTTTTGAAACTGTCCGGAAAGGGCGTGAATAATGAATCATCATTTTAATATGTACCCGTGGGATTATAATTTTTTTTTTTACCCAACCGCAGATGCTTGAGGGGTATCAAGGGCAAGGCTGAAGTCTGAATACCAAATGCTCCTGTCCAATAATGTCTGATGTGCGAGGCAAGAATGTTAATAAGTACCTCTTGATGAATAATTGATTAGCTTGAATACGATCCTTGGCTATTTGCATCGTATCAGAGCGAGGTTGTGGGTTTACTATTTAAAAAAAAAAGGTATTTACTAACGGTTATTTCACGATGACTTCATTGCAAAAAGTTGAGAAACATACGATAGGTGTCACCAAAAATTGTGCAAAAAGGCGCGGAATTTGGAAATAAAACACTTTAATCAGGTGTGGGGTTCTCGTCAATTAATCTTGAGCATTCGAGACCTTCCTCATGTTTTCTACAGCTTCAACTCATGGCCATGTCATGGGATATTCCAGTTCAGTATGGTGCGAGATTTTCATGGATTTATTCAATTAATTCTGTGTGCTCAAGAAGGATTGTTTTAACTGTGTGTCTGAATTCGTGAAAAGGTCCATTTTTGTGCTTGGGGTTAAAATGAAATATACTTTATCTGTTTCTTTGGGATCTTGTAAACAAGATCCCCAGGTGAATGCCACACCTGATTAAAGTGTTTTATTTCCAAATTCTGCGCCTTTTTGCACCATTTTTGGTGAAAATAGGAAAAGCAGAGTTCTCAAAATTAAATAAGTATTACAGTGGCCCCCCGCCTAACAGACCTCCCGTGTAAGGGATTTTCGCCAAACAGACCAGCTCTGCAAGCAGTTTTTCCTCCTGCCCAACAGACAAAATCTGCCAAACAGACTTCTTTTGGTTTGAAATTAGTGTTGAAAATTGAAATTTTTAATTTTTTATGTAATTGAACTCGTGTAAAGGACTTTTTGTCTAACAGACTCGTCCCTTGCACGAATCAAGTCCGTTAGAAGGGGGTTGACTGTACTTTTACATCCGGTGTCTGCATAAGTCTCGGGGATTTGCAACTATAAACATAATGTCATTAATTCCAAAATTATCTCACCTGGATTCTGAAGCCATTCTCTCAAAGTTTTCTGCAGTCTTCTCACATGCAGGGGTTTGGCTGCCATGCCCACAAGATCCATAATCTCAAGGAATTCCTCTTGTCCAGAGTCGCATAATTGTTGAACATCATCTCCACCTCAAGATGACAACATGCAAACATTCATGTCAAGCATGAATATAGCAAGCCAAGTAATTTTGCCAGCAGAAAATATTAATTCGATTCGTATTTCTTGATTCTGTGTTGGGGAAAATAAACTTGAGGAATCAAAACAAATTTTTCTCTCGTTTTTTGGCTGAATTTCTCCAGATCCATTGAAAATGTGGCAGTATCATCATTTTGTGAGCTTCCCTCGCTGTTCTTTTTCATTTTTCAAAGTATCAATCAACATTTTTTGAACATTGCTTTAATTTTTAGTTCACATGAGTTGAAACAATGCAAGAAAACAGAGATCCAAAATGTCTCCAGCAATAATCGTAGTATGAGTAATTAATAACTTTACTCGCAACACTTGGTCAAAGTTTAGGAACAACAATTTGTACAATTATAGATTTATGCTCCAAATAACATAGGATTCCATTAGATGCAATATAGCTTTTTTAATCTGAATGCAACAGCTTCATTAGATATAAATAAAAAGCAAATGCAGATATAAATCCAACTTTATATTGAGTATGAATTAAAAACTTGAGCTATCAAAATTCCTGAGATTGAAAAATTAACTGAAAATTGGAGACACTCTCAAGCAAAAATATGTTTTTGGCCAAATTTTCATTTAAAATATAAAGACGGAAATTTTACGCAAGAACACATGGCACTTGAGTAAATGTGGTACAGTGAGACCCCATGATGTGGACATAATTGGTGCATCAAGAGTGTCTTATAATGTCAGAATGTCCTCAAGTCAAGTCTCATTTTCCCTTATACTTAAATTCTAATGTATTTAATTGGTTCTCCTTTTTGTCAAAAATAGAAATAATTCCTTAAAATATGTATGACACTTTTTCCCCTCAACTTCAATAAGTTTTAGAAAGCAGCAGTGCACAACAAAAGCACTTAGTATCTGATCTTTTGGCATCAAAAAGACATTAAAAAGCAAAGAAAAAGAATAAGTATTGTTAGAATATGCGCACATGATAGAAAATTTCTGAAAAAAGAAGCACAAAATCAGCGCTTATTTTGATTATGAATGACAGTGAATTTATCATGAAATCTTCTTTCAATTTTTATGAATATAAATACCTTGATTTATTCAAAAGATACCAAAATTAAAAAATAAAATGCCTCATTTTTTTGGAGAAAATTTTCAGAAAAGTGTCCCTAACTCAAGCCGATGTCCAGATGTCAGGCCTGATTTTTTAAAAGTTTCCCTGAGTTGAATTGTTCATACGTTGGGGTGTCCGCATATTGGGGTCTCACTGTAATTATTTTAAGCACCACTTGATACAGCATTTCAAACACAGTAATACAGTTTATTATTGTACCTCATTCTAAAACCTTTGGAGTGACAACAGAACCAGCTATGACAAGCCTTTTCTAACAAGGAAAACAATTTCTGACGCAGAAGTCAGTTAGCAATCCTTTGCAAAACTATATTGCATTAAAAATAAAGCAAATCAATAGAAAATGCACATGTACTAACTTCTAGTCTTTTTTGGGCATTTAAGATTTCAACACAAATAATAGCGTCATTAGGAATGTGAATTACTGTGTTTACATTGGTATTAGTTTTAGGGAGAATCCATCTGTGAATATCCCCTCATTCCATAAACATAATCACAAATTTCAAAGAGTATTTTCGTATTCTACTGTACTTTAGCAGTAAGAATAATTCAGTGTACCTCGCTCCAAAAGTGTGTTTGTATTGGCAGTGGGTTTACTCACAATCAGTTAAATAATATTCATTCAACAGAAGAAAAAGTAAATAAAATGACACGATCGTCAGGGGAATTTATTCACCGCAATCGAACCCAAGATTATCAATGATCTAAACTTTAGAATCAACTGACGGCGTGTTTAATTACGCAATAAAAAAAATGATGGATAGAAACTCACCTTTGCTAATGAAGGTGTCGTAGTAGGACAACAAATTAGCTCTTTGTAGTACTCTGAACAACTGGAGCTCAGATTCGTTTGATGGATGCGTCGTGAGGGCCACTAAATAACAAAGAAACACAAAAAAAAAAAAAACGTGGGACGAAACCAGACGATGAAAGAGTACTTTGACGACAGCAGTACTTGATTCAGGTTACTTGGATCGCTTGGGAAAAAATTTGTTCGGGTTCAGACAACCGATGAACGAGTGTCTGTGAAAATCGCCAGAAGCTTCATCCCAACTAGTTTATCGTGAGAATATTCAAAGGTAATTGATTCAGGTTACTTGGATCGCTTGGGAAAAAATTTGTTCGGGTTCAGACAACCGATGAACGAGTGTCTGTGAAAATCGCCAGAAGCTTCATCCCAACTAGTTTATCGTGAGAATATTCAAAGGTACTTGCAGAAAGTTCGGGAATTCTAAAAAGATTTCCGCCAAAGCTGCAAAACTTTTCCTAAATTTATTTTATTTTCATGAATACAGGAGGAATTTCTCTACAACGAAGTGCAAAGGACCAGGAAAAAATCATTTTTAGGGAAAATATTGTATGAAAGCCCTATAAAATCGGAGAAGGACCAAAAATAAATGCATTAAATAACGAACATCGTTGTAAACAAGATTGTTGCATACAGAGAGTTCACCTGTATATAAAAAAATAATAACACGAATGTTCAAACACATTTTTTGGAATTTTAGAAAAAGTCTAGAGTTTCAAGAGTGAGAAGCATGAAAGGAACTTCAAGTTCTCCATTTCATGTCTCAATTTATTTTGCATCCGAACGATAAGTACAAAATATACTGAAATATTCACCAAATACAGTACGATCAGTTTAAAATTCGCCATCAGACACTTTTACAGCCTTTTTTTGAAACCGTTTAATATATATATTTTATTGTAGCCTGACGATGAAAGCGAGGTTCGTGGAAGTGAAGTTTTTTCTGGATACTTTTTGGGGATTTTTCTTGAATTCCCGCATTTTCGGAAAGTTGGAGGTTTCCTAATTTTTTTTATTCATGAATATATTTCGAAGAATACGTCACGAATTCTCAAAACAATTTCGAGATTATTTTTTCAAAACTCGACAGTTTTAAGAGTGAGACACGTGAAATGAACTTGACCTTCATTCGAATTCCAAAAATACACGACAAAATCTACAGTAATTTATGCCTCTAAAAAAAAGAAAGAAAATACTTTTCGGGAGATTTGAAAAGACGGAAAATTTTTCTTTATCTTTATAATAAATAGCTATATATGCTCACCAGTTCCGTTCATGTTCCGAGACAGAATCCGTCCGACACTGGCACTCGTCAGCGTGTGCGGATGATGAAGCTGTGGCAACATGGGAGTTGTCGACACTGACGTAGGAGCCATGCCATTCGAAAATTCGACGACAGCAGGAAAACCCGGGTTTCCTGGTCGAAAGCACTGCTCCTTTTTTTTCGCGATGCTTTTTTTGTTTGTTTCTTTCCCTGTTTTAAAACTCACTTATTCACAGACGACGATTTTCTCACTGTTGAAGATTCTTCAAAATTCTGAGGCAGAAGCGGAAGACATTTTTTTTTCTGAATTTCGTGACCCTTTTTTAAAAGGAGTTTCGTAACCAATGTCATTTTTTTTTATTGACGCCGAAGAATTTTTTCCAGATGTTTTCAACGATACTTATTTTTAATGACTTGCACATCAATCATTATTGAATTAGAATTTAGCAAAATACAAATAAAAAATAAAGGCGAAATTTTGAGGCGCGCCAATATAATTTTTTTTTTCGGAAAATCACAGTTGTCGGATAAATCTTCACAGTACATGATGAAAAACTTTTGCTTTTTCAAGACTGATTTTGGATGCACGGCTTGCGAATAGATTAAATCACATCAATTAAATAATTATGCTTTTTAAACCAAAAAGCAAACAATTATATGTCACGTAATTTTGGTGATTTTTGACACATTTTCAATTTAAAAAATACTTCACGGCTGAAACGTAAAAGTAGTATTCAAGGGCGATTTGTATCATAATACATAATACATAATTTGTATCATAATCAGATATCGGAGAGCAAAAACCTTTGGATATCACATTCAAAAGTTTGTTTTCTCCGCGTTGAATCAATTTTAATCAGACTCGATGAGTGATATAATGATAATTTGATATGGCTTGAATTTTCGCTGCCTATAAATCCAATTCATTTGCATTTTTAAAAATTCAAAACTGTTCATCAAAAGTTCTGTAAACGATTTGTTTTCTTCTTCTGGTATGTGCCATACTAGATTATTATTATTTTTTTAAAGATCACACACACGTGTGCAGCCAACGAACACCAATAACCCGGACGTCGGCTTCGTTGACTCGCCATAAAAACGTATGCGGGACTGGGAAAATTGTTTTTCTTCTTCTTCTTTTTCTTCTTCACCAGCAAAAGTACCAAGTACCCCCCACAAACTAGTACTGCAACATGCGACTTCAAGCCCGCGAGGAATCCAAGTCCAAAGTTCCCCTATTCCCCGAACCGAAGAATATCCCAGACCGCCCTTGGTTGAACTACACACGCACCCAGTACTTTTTATAGTACTGCAAATTACTTCGGAATCTCCACTCCCCTCTTTTTTCCATGCCCCTGGGGCGAATGCGAATTCCCACCACACCGTCTATTAAAACAAGTTATTACAGTACCTGGGGAAGATTGCTCAACTATCTTTTTGGTTGATGAAAATGTAGCCTTGCAGTACAATATTAAAAATCTGCCACAGTATAATCTTGTTACAGCAAACTCTCAGGAACTTGGTAAAAAAAATTCGCTATAAAAAATTTTTGCATTGAGATTCAGAATTTCTAACACAGTTTAGAATGCAATTTTTGTAGGAAATAAATGCTATCAAGTGCTTCCAAGACAAATAATTCAATAACTATATCATAAATAATAAGTATTCCTGATGAAATGAAAAGAAAATATGAAATAAATAGTACATTCCTTCTACTGAACCTGTCATTCTACTAAAAAGTGAAATTTGTCTCAAAATATACAATGAACATAAGTAAATGTAAGAGGAATATGCTTCCTTCTCAATAAACTTTTTCATTCATGCATGTTCTTGCATATAGAAGAAAATTATTTTAAACATTCTGTATATATTGGGAAGAAAGCATATAGTCTAGAATGGAGCAACTGAATTTCCAAGAAATACATCACGTTTTGTATTTTTTGAAAAGCAAGTTTCCTTGGCAGAAATGTTTCCTCTTTGATGAAGCTGGAATGCTGCACCTTTTTATTTCTTTGGTTTCCAGACATACGTATCAAACAAACCCCATTGCCTTTACACAGAATGATGGACAAAAATTCATTACAATGGGAGTACATATATGGGAGTAGTTCATTATATGGGAGTAGTTTTACATATATTTTGTTACCGATGTCAGGGAATGAATGGGTGTATGCATACATGTCAGATGTCCAGTTGTATTTCATGTTGTATTGTATTTTCTTTTATTTTTAAACCTTGTGAATGCTGAAAAGCGGCAAATAAAGTGTTCTGTTCATTCATTTTTTTCATTCATTCATTCATAATGGGAGTACAGCCTAAAATTAGTTTGTTGTAATGAGAATTTATAACATTACACCTATGGGAAACTGCTGGGACCAATTCAAACTTTGATAAAATGAAAATTTCATAACGAGATTCTTTGTAATGAAATTCTACTGTATATAGTATATAGTACTGTATGCAACTTTTAGATCGTCACAGAATTTTGCGATCAATAAAAAAACTGTAATCTACTGTACTTCCAAATCGAATATTATACGCATTGAAATTGCTGGCAGATTTGTTTTTTCAATTGTGCAATTTTTAAATGGACAAAAGCAGTTACAGGTTACAGAATATTAGCGTAAATTTTATACCACACTGAAAAAAACTATGCCATTCAAAAAAATAAATTGTTATTTTCGATCGAGAATTCCATTTAAATTTGATTCAAACTTGCGAACGGAGAATAACCAGCAGCAGTCACATTAATGTACATTTTTACTTGAAAACAATGAACTTCATTCAAGAAATGAATCACTTTAAATTGAGCATTCAATTTACATGTGATTCAAACTATCACTCTTTATACCAACTGAGAATAATCAGTAGATTACATAGTGATCAATTTCCGAATTGACTACAGTATTACGCATTGAAATTGACAGAATTTCAACTGAGAATAATCACAGTCCACATCAAAGTATAAAAAACAGTGGAATACATAATGCTTGTGTATGAATTTTCATACATGTAAACATAGCCTTCTTCCGTGAAATAAGGCAATTAATACAAATCTTCTTTTCTTTTGAACAATTGGCCAAAAATTGGAAAGAATTTAATATCAATTTAATTTGAATTTAATATTGAAATTCGTCACATACACTTTTAATTGCATATTCCATTGCTCTTCGATGCCTAGGGAAAATGTGGACATAATTTGACTGATTATTTGATCAAAATCATTATAAAAGTATTCACCAGAAAATCTAAATCACTAAACACAAATTACTGTACTGTATATGTTTCACAATGCATTTCAGGCTTAAACTGCATAATTTCATCAAGTACAGTGTATAATTTTGTAGTTGAGGAATTGCATCAATTACAGTATACAGTATAAGTATGTAGTTGAGGAAATCAGGCGTTAAATTGAATATAACCTAACACATGTATGGGATGAGAATATTCCTTTCTGATTAGTGGTACAATAATTTAATACATTACTGTAGTATAATGTTAACAGGCAATTTATTACACAGCTGGTTCATATGTTGTGAAGCATATAGCATTGATCACGGCATTCTAAGCTCATTAAAAAATTATAATTTGCTCCAGGATTCGAAAATGGCCATTGATTGAGTAAATTTAAGTTACAAAACGTATTGCGAACCATTTGCAAATTGCAGAGAAACCTTTTTAGCTTAATTATTTGCGATGAAAGTTGTTTTTATTATATCTGAGGATATTTGCTGATTTTTCATGCTTCAAAGATATAAGCAATTTTAAGGACACCAAACAAGACATTAAATCAAATGGGTCATTTTCATAAAAAAATTAATTCTCATGAAAATAAATTTGTACTGCTGTAGACAATTTCTGTTGAGGTCTCATTGAAGAAATTGGAATTCATTCTCCAATATTGGAATCAAATTGACAAAAACATTTGCATCAGTGAAACAATAAGTTGACAAAAAATAAAATTCTGACATTTGTACCATGAATGAAGTTCAACAATAAAAATACAGGGGAGTCAGCCTATATGCAGGATAATTTAATCACAAAACGTTTTGGAAAAGAAAGAGCAAAATGTACAACCTTTCTTAGCACAAAATTGACCAAATTTGAACAGAAAAATCCTGGCATTAAAACTAGAAGATCATATTCAGCCTGTTCTAAAGATAAGCATTGTGGAGATGTATTGATGTTTGCAAAGCAGTTAAAACAGCTGCATTGTTGTTAATCCTGCGATGGGATAAAAATAAAGAAATTGATTTAGAAATCTTCACACATTTTCACATCCATTCCCCAGCATAAGCATTCTCATTGCAGTATATTTTTACATAAAAACCTATGATACGCCTGGAAAATCAATTGTATTTTGCAGCCACCTCTTTATTCTGGATCCAAAAGAGTGATGGAAACTCTGCAAAATCAATTTTATCTCATATAAATAGCCACAAATAATAATTAAGGCAAAGGCGGTACGTGGAAAATTATGAGAACAAAAAACACCAGGCCACTTTAATTGTCCCCAACTGACACAATTCACAAATTAAATAATCCCTTTCATTGCAGAACAATATTACGGGTGTGCTCGAATAAAAACGCGCGGCGAACAAACAAAAATCACTGCTGATGCATGAGAACCGCACGACGATCAAGTAATATAGATGCACGCGTACCTGTATTACATAATTATGTAAATGATTCGAGAGATGAAAGTGGAACTACGGGTCTGAAGGGCTTCAAGTCCAGCACAAAGTACTTCTCTGCCGAAGAAGTACTCACTCATCATTGGGGTGTATATATATATATAAGCAGTACTCGTATGTATACGTGGGTGAGACAACGCGGGGTCCGTTGGCGGTGCGCGCTGAGAGTACACTGACTGGTGCTTGCTGGAGGGGAGAATAACACGAGACCAGCAAAGTAATTTTTACGGTACTGGGCCCGCCGGGAACAAAAGCTGTCCCATGTGTTCATGGGCTCGGGTTGAGCAGCAGGGATATATGTACTCTCACTTATTCATCTGCTGCTGGTCATTGAAGGGAATATATGAAACCAATATAAGGGATATGATGCAGGTGGACTCTCTGCAAGGATTTTCTCTGTAGAACATATTTTCTTGGTCCCATAAATGCTATCTCCCCATGTTATAGGAGTTATCTATAACAAAACTCATTTTACAACGATTTTTTTTTCTGGTTCCTTGAATTTTCTTGTAGAGAGAGAGCTGCTGCATGTCCACCTCTATTCTTTCTCAGCTGGCATGCAGGTAATCTAGGCCATGATGATAATATAGTAAAATCTTGTTACAACAAACTTCTGGGGACTTCAGAAAAAGTTTTTTTAGACAGGATTATCTGTTATACTGTAACAAGATTTTCAAAATTACTGAATGGAAATAAATTTTGCATCAGACCTGCTAGTGATAAAATAAATCTTGCTTTTCTGGCCTTTTCAGATTTTAAAATTGTTTTTTTCAAAACTTATAAATCTTCTGAGACAAAAATTAGCTTCAATCATGAATTCTGTAAGGTGCATAAATCTCGTCATTTGGGGAGGATGATTTAAAAATCACTTCATTCTGGGAGGTTGTTGTGTAGAACCAGCACTGGCAAGCATGCTTTCCTTTCATTATAGCTTCCATATACATGCTACAATAAGAAAGTCACATTTGAAAGTTCAGACTGTACCTGGCTTATACTCAGGTAATTTATTCCAAGAGAATCCTCAAAAAAGCTTTTTACATGAACTGGAAAGTTTGTTACAATGAGATATTGCTTTGACATATACTCTATGGGCTTTCTGCAAGGACTTGAGAAAAAGTTATACTGAACATTTTTTGTAATGGTATTTGTTGTAATGAGAGTTTACTGAACAGTAAAAATCCAATACTTGTACATTGCATTTTTTATAATGAATTTTTCATCATGAAGAATGCCATGTTCCCCAGTCGTTTCTGCATAGGAACAATACTATAATTATCTCATATTTTAACAAACTAATTTTCAGCTTATATTGCAATGTAACACATTTCTTGCCCTTTTTCTTAATTGACTGGCTGTAAGAATTATTTCATTGTCTGAAAAATGGGAAATTTCAACTTGTGCATGATCAAAAATTTATAATAAAAAATCAAAGCTTATTAAAAATAAACTTTTGTTCAGTATTGAAACAAAAACACAATGCACTTTTTTCTTACAATTCATAAATGCTAATTCGGGAAACTTGCGATGCTCTTTTTCAAATGAACAGCACCTCTATGCTGTGAAGATATAACCACTTATACTAAAGACAAATGAAAATGCATTTTGTTATGTGAAACAATCATGAAAGAAGAGTAGATTGAAAAAAATTTGAAGTGGGGGAAAAAGTGTATCAAAATAGGATATGTTGCCTTTGAAAAAATTCATGATTGACATTTACAGATTCTGTCATTATTCCACACAAGACCAACAGCTCAGATTTCCCAGAGCACAGCAACGGGACATGTCACACTCCTGCAGAAAGTTTTGGCAGTTAGAAAGTTCTCTCACAGGAATACTAATCCATTGAAAGAGCCTTTTTGTTTCAGGATCTTGTTTGAGTATGAGTTAGAAAAAAACCCTGAACACCTACCTCATCTTCCTTCTCTATAGTTCAAGTTCAACGAAAAAGGCATTTTTAATCCCGCTGCTTCCTACATTGCACCTAGAACGACTCCATCAACTAAAGGAATAGTAGAAACTGATTCCATTTCCAGCATTCAAAGATTTAAAAAAATGAAAAATAACTCAATAAAATGTTCGACATTCAAACAAGTATATTCATTGTTCGCTAGGCAGGAGACACGGCCAAGTATCAAACAAATTTCGGGCGCGAGATCGAAGAACCAAGACATTCAACCAAAAAAACTGAATTTTCTTGCCGTTCAAAATCATTCTGAAAAAAAAACAACGCGAACATTCAACAACAATTTCGAACGGCATTCGGAAATTCTGAAACTATTAAAACAACCGAGGCTAAACGGAAGCCCGAAAAAAGGACTATACACACTCAATTTCTTTTTTTTTCGCGAGCTACTCGTGGACATTGAATATCTGAAAAAAAAAAACCTCGTCGTTCGCGTACAGAAAACTGCCACATACAAAAAGGATACCATACAAAATTGAAGCTTTCGTCCGACAGCCATCCAAAAAATTGTTTTAAAGATTTCACACTCCTAAGAAAATAAATAATTCAAACGTTTCTACTAAAACTCTTCTAAATACACCACTTTAAATGTCAGCGAAATGCGGACAGAGAAACGGATTTCATCATTATTCCAGCTATTTTCGCAGAGAATCCTCGTTCTTGCACATAAGAAACCAAAAAGAGATTCTAGCATAATTTAAAAGTGACTCACCATTTCAAGAATCCGCTCCCACTACTGCAAGAAAAAAAAGGATTCAAGCGTCAGTGACTTGGATTTTAATGTAAAAAACTTTTCGTCAGTAAGCATTTCAACATCGCCTCGAGACGGATTTTTGAGTAACATTGATCCTCCCATTTTCACGGGCCAAGTTCGGTATTTTACCGCAGATTTGGTGTGATTATTTCATGACGTCAGGTACAATCGGTGAAAATTATATTCGAAAAAAAGCAGAAAAGAATTTTTAACCGAAACGTTTATCATCGCATCCAAAAAAAGATTATAATTTTGAGTGTAGCACGAACCAGAATCGTTTTAGCTGACAAGGCGGCGAGTTTTTCAGCGAATGAAAATCAACTTATAAAAATGAATGTTCCGAGTGCCTAGTGTTCGTTTTTCGTCGCCGGATTCCTCGCCAAAACTTTTTCAGTCAGAATCCGAATCGTCGTAACTGTATTTAACTGGGACCTTTGCACGTCCGGGACGATCTCTGCTGACAGCCATGGCAACACGGAAATCGTCATCAACATCTTCAACTCCACTAAAGCCACCCTCAGATTCCGAGTCCGAACCCTTCTTCTTCTTCCCTTTGCCCTTGGGCTTCTTGGCTACCGGAGATTTCTTGACCGAGGGTTTCTTTGCAGCGGGTTTCTTCTTCTTTTTCTTATCCTCGTCGGATGAAATGACGACGTCCGAGTCAGAGTCTTGTGCGCGTTTAGCCTTCGTTTTCTTCTCTTCGTCAGAAGAAATTATGGCATCAGAGTCAGAGTCGAGCATACGCTTCGGTTTCTTCGCTGGTGCAGGTTTCTTTGGCTTAGACGGACCTTCATCTTCACTGTCGCTGCCTCCGAATGCACTCGTGGGTTTCGACGCAAGCACTCGCTTCTTGGGCGGAGCTTTCGGTGCTGATGGTTCAGCTAAAAATAAAAATAATGAATATATCAAAAAGTTAGCGTTTCTTCCTTCGAGAACAACCTCCGATGCAAAAAAATCAACCGGAAAAATTTTCAAGCGACTTCACCTTAAAGTCACAGACGAATTTTTTGCGAATTCCGTTTTGAAGTTGAAAAAAAAATTCTCACTTCTCCAAATTGAAAATTCATTCAACTCGAAGATGGAGAGAATTTTCATTTTTCCGCGAAAACGTCACAGGTTTTATCTTTAATTGCTCAAATTCAAGCGAGGGGACTCGAGCAAAATTCGCAAGGAATCAAACTGATACGAGTAAAAAATGCGGGGTTATTTAAACACTACTACGCACTCAAGAATGTTGATACTGTATTTCGGGGAGTTACGAGCATGGAATCATGACATTTCAAGCGAAAAGAAAACAAGGGTGACAGAGTAAAAAAAAAACCCACATTTTAAAGCCAAACGTAAATGTTCGGCATTTCGAATTAGGGGTGAATTCTTGAGTTTTAAAATCCTGTAAATAATTGATAAGTGCAGACATTGAGAATAGGATTGCTCAGTATATCAATTTGTATGAAAGCTCGGAATTTTCAGCTTAAAAACCGGGACCTCTGGTATAAAGACTATACGGTCAGACGTAAATAAAAATTATTCAATTCGTTCTCTTTTCCTTCCATACAAATTGCATACAGTCGAACCTCTTCAAGTCGAACTTCAAGGGACCAGTGAAACAATTCGAGTTAGGGAGGTTTTTAATGCATCACAGATGCAGACAGGGACTTGAAAACAATTGGACTTAAGAAGGTTCGAGTTATCGAGGTTCAACTGTAATTTTTTCGTAAGTACTGTATAAGTACTGTACAAGAAAAATTCTTAGTTTCGCAAGTTCGGCACGGAGGCAATCGATCACCTAATTCAACGCGGAACATATCATTCAGGTCTAGGAATGCTGAAGCGAACAGTAAACAGAAATGACGAAATGTCTCACCAGAGATTTCAGCGGCAGGCGGATTATTACTCCTAGCGGCAGCCAATCGTTCAGCAAGAGGCTTCACGTTCAGCAACGAATCAAACAACTCATCGTCCGAAGTGTTCTTCGGAGGCGAACGCGGAGGCGGAGCTCGCCGCTCTTCTTCCTCTTCATCCGAATCCACCAACAAAGACTGCGACACCTTCGGCTCATTATCTTCTTTAGCCCCAAGATTGTCAATGAACTCGTCCGACGCGTCCCCGTCCGAGTTTTCGGCTTCCGACAGCGAATAAGACACCTTTTTCTGCGCAGCGGCACGACGTGGCCCGCGTTCGGCCGCCGGTTTCGGTGGCGGCGATTCAAACGACGCGTCTGATGCGTCCGAGCCCATTTCTTCGTCCGAGTCCGACACCCAAGACAATCGTTTCTTTTTCTTCTTATCGTTCTTGGCACCACCGCTACCGGCAGCACGTCCTCGAGGCTTTTTCGCGGGTGATTTCTCATCAGAACCCTCTAGTTTCTCTTTTTTCGCACGGGGTTTCGGCTTTGGCTTCTCGGGGGAAGTTCCTCCTTCCTCACCCGCATTCTCCGTTTTTACGGTATTCTGCAAGAAAATAAAAAGTGACATTTAAAATTCAATGACTTCTTCGAAAAGGCTTTCCAAAATGGACACGTTTTGATCTTGACTAATGAGAAAATATTGGACAACAGAAGTTTACTGGGCTTCGAAAAATGTATCTCTTCGTTTGCGTTTCAACTTTTTGCACGAAACGCGGACTGAAGTACATCAACCATGCAAAACGATCGGAAATGCTTAGAAGAATTTTTGAAATGGGAACAATTGAGGCAACGGTTTTTGTAATAAAATTTCTAGGTAGAACACGACTTCACTTCGGAGTTTGGACGATGACTAAAAATTCAACTTGCATGCACACTCGAATTCGTGAAAAGAAATCAAGGGTAATCACAAGTTTTCATCGTGCGTGAGAAACCCAATGTTGGGAAGAATCAAACGACAGGACGAAGGCCTCAAAAGAAATACAGCACTTGAAGCAGTTCTTACTAAACAGATCCCACTCAATATTTTCATGTACCGTAAACGGAAAAATAGTCATGGGCTCGCTGGAGAAAGCAGACAGTGATTCAATGCATACGATAGATGTACTTTCAATGTGACACGGTGATCATCATCCACATTAAACCCATTAGTGACAAGGACAGGCTAGTAAAACGCATCACTTCGATCAAACTACAAATGTCTCACAGTATCAGTTATTTCTGAACTTACCGCGCGTTATAAGCAGGATAATGAAATTTTACTCGCCTTTTCTTTCTTCACACGCGTTTTTTTCTCCGCGTCAAATTTGCTGATGAGCTCGGGATCCGGTTTGGGATCGATTCTCATGGCATCATCGGCAGGAAGGAACTCCCTCGCCGACAGCCTCGGCGCCTTTCTTCCCTTAATGTCTTTGTTCCCAGCCTTGGCCGCCTTTTCCATCTCCAACCGCTCTTTTTTCTTCTCATCCTCCTCCATTTTATCGTAGGCAGCCGAAAACTCTCTCAAATCACGGCGCCACATGTCTTTCGGCGTCGTGCTGACCAGACGACGGAGATCCTCCTGCTTTTTATCGCGTTCCTCCAACAATTTCTGCTTCCGCTCCAGCGTCAAACTGGAGATGCGCATTTCAAGTAGGTAATCGTAGTTGCGTCCTCCTTCTTCAACGGAAGATTCTTCCCCTTCTTCGTCGGAGCCGGCGCCGTCGACGATCTCACGCTCGACGGCGTCCTTGTCGTACTTTCGACGCCATGCAAGAACCGGGTCTGAGTCGTAGCCACGATCTGCGAGCTCCTTCACCATTGCTTTCCGACGCTTGTTCTCCACGACAAGGTCGCCATCGCATTTCTCGCAAATGAAACGGGCTTGGTTTGTAAGCTTTCCAGCTTCGGCTTGAAGCATCCCAACAAGGAAAGCTTTCCGTTTGTCGTAGTAACTGTTGATAAAATTGTTTCGTTTTACACTTCAGAATCTTTGAAATCGAAGACACGCTAATTTAATAGCCACAATTTTGTATCAGTGCGATCATGGGAACAGCTAATCATGCCAATACTGAATACGAGAGCCTCTCGCGATCATTTGTCAGTGTAATTCAAAAAATTATCCTAAACTAATAATCTCCACAGAAATAAATCCAACTACAGTTAAGGATACTAAGTCTCCAAAAAGGTTCCCGTGCAGACGAAAATCTAGCCTTTTCGAGGCGTTTCAACCCTTGGGTGGAATGCACACGGAATTGCCGTGGGGTGAAAACGTCGAAAACATCGGAAAAATATTTTATGTAGCAGGATAAATGGCAATAAATTTATCCTGCCCCATAATTTAAAACAAATTTAAGCTGGATCTAAATTAAATCTAGTACCGTAAACTGTTGCACTGCTCATGTGCAAAGAAGAGAAACGCAGGCGAAGAACTTCAGGGTGACTTTCCGTGAAATACGAACTGACGGTTAGAGATGTTCATCTATCCACATTAAAATAATTACGGTATTCTCAGCAATGGACACGTATCAATGGACTCGTAGCAATGGACTTAACGCGCACGGATTTAAATTTACACGATGCCTTTTCGACAGCACGTAGGTCAGTCCACCGCTGATCAATCTCGTACAGAATTGAAATTTGTAAAAATCTAAAAAATCGAAATCAATACCTGAGACGAAGATCGAAGAATTCCCTCAAAATTTCTTCTGCGCTTTCGTACTTCTTAATGACCCCGTTCTGGTCGAACAAAACCATGGATGTGAGCGAAAAAGTCGAAATAAGCTTGAAGTACTTGTGCAGGCCTTTGTTTTCGGCTTCGCGATATTTCGCATCCGGCATTTCCACCACAAATCGCACCGTCGTGTCGGTATGGTAAGTAAAAACCTGGAAAGAAGCAAACGTTACCACATTTCTGTCCCGATCTTTCAAATTCAACAACCGATCCAATGGACGAAATGGACTCACATCGGAAAGTACAGCTGCGGTTTTCTCACTACCATTGAGCATGGGGTCAAGGACACCTTCGCGATAATCCTGGGTCCATTTGCGAATCGGCAATTCCGTAATTTCGACCTTCCCTGGACGCAGCTCGGCAATTTCGCCGGCGTGCCAATAGTGCTGTGCATCGATTTGTGAGATCACGCCGCGGAAATTGCGGAACCAAGGGTGCATTTGCTTCGGCTCGCCTCCGTCAATCATACTAAGTAGATTGTCAACGATCTCCCGAGGATTGTAGTTGGGCACATTCGTCATCCATCCCGTACCTGGAGATTCCATCACACAGTCCGAATAAAAACTTGGGACACGAAACAATTACAGAAATACGAAAGCTTCTCTCACACCAAACGAATATTCCATCACGCAATTTCGAGAGTAATACAGTACTGTAAAATATCAAAAGCATTTATGATACTCACCGATCCCAGATGCACCATTGACCAGAACCATGGGTAAAATGGGAATATACCATTCTGGTTCAATCGACTGGTTGTCGTCCTTCAAATAGTTCAGGATCTTCTCATCATCAGGGTTGAACAAATGCTTCGCTAACGGGCTTAGCTTTGTGAAAATGTATCTAGGACTCGCGGCATCTTTTCCGCCGGTAGCGCGAGTTCCGAATTGCCCTGCAGACAACGAAAAAAATAAAGAAGAAATCCAGTAACTGTTTCCCTGCAGCCTACACTTTTAAATACTGTAGCTGAATAATAGACTGACGAATCTGAAACGTATTCACTCGAGTATCACGCACACATTTTTTCTAAAAAATTTAAGGAAAAAATGGGTTAAGCGTCATAGGCGGGGATATCATTTAAAAAAAATTCAAGAGTTTAGGCGAACGTCACACTAGAATATAGTGGGCAATTTTTGACAGGATTATTTTTAGATCAGAACAATTGAAGATTAGTCAAATTTAGGTTCAAATTTGAACTCTGGTGTCTCTCTTTTTTTAAATACAGTATTGTCGTTTTTCATTCACTAGAAATGGGGTGCGTGTCTGGATTTCATCTATATTTCAGGATGAAAAATTGGAGCGTGTCTTACACGAGGTGGCGTGGTAATCGAATAAATACGGCAGCCGGAATAAAACAAGACTCACCAATAGGCTGAAGTAAGTTAATATTATTGCTTCCTACAAAGTCTTGGGCCAAATTGATCATCGTTCCCATGAGCGACTGTTCGCCGTGATGATAAGCCGACAATTCTGCAACGGATCCTGCCAACTGGGCCACCTTCACTTCCCGCTTGTCCTTCCTTTTGAAACAGGTGAACAAGACCTTTCTCTGACCAGGTTTCAATCCGTCAACCATCGACGGGATGGATCGTTCGTTATCCGCATTGCTGAACAACACCAACTCCTTGTTGACGAAGTCCGTGAAAGACACGGCCTTTGTGTCCTTTTCGTATAAGTAGACTTCCGGAAGCTCAAGCTCGCGGCGGCGTTTGCGCTCCGCCATTTGAGTGGTAAGCCATTCTTTACGTTGGTCGACCGCCTTTTTAGAGAAAGCCATCACGATCGAATTGTCGTCGGACGAGCCCTTGTACTCAAATTGGATGCGATGCCGCAGCATGTTTGTGAAGTACTCCTTGGCTTCCGCCGATGTGGAAGTTCCCAAACCTGTAAAAAAAGCGCAATACGGAACAATAGGATATAGCAATGACTGATTGTCGGTCTTCTCAGAACGTCTGATTCATACTGAATCAATTACCCGAGTTTCCACTAGAGCATTCAACTATGAAGGTACCCAGTTCAAGTCGTCAGATTACGATATCAAATTTTCGGGTGCGTAATAATTTTGTTTCAGCACGCAGAAGATAGAAGACTTCCGCATCCGCAAAGTTGTTACATTTATGCAGTTCGCAAATAGTTACCTATACAAATTTAGATAAATACTGCACATCTTTTTACCTTTTCATAGATTTGGTCACACCTAGAGAAAATAAAAACAGTGTACAGTATTGCATATGATTCACATAACGCTAGATAAGTTCTGAATTGACGTTTAAAAAGTGTAACAACTACGGACAAGTACAGTGAAACCGCGTTAAGACACTCCCCAGTAAGCCACCCCCCCCCCTTCGCAACATTGTTTTTCTTTGGAAAATCAAATCTTCCTTAATGATAAAATCATTGAAAATTCCGTCAAAATGCCATCCACCAAAAACAAATTGACCATTTTCCTCTCAATTAATTTTGTCTCCGATCGCACGCCAACAACAGTCAAAATTCTGCGAGAAGTCTCCGATAAAAAATATAAAGAGGGCGTAATTTGCTTCTTGAGAACATGAGCTAGAATAAATTTACGCATCCCAAGGTTATTTCGATTGATTCCTAGAAGACAATAATTTTATTTCCTGTAATACTTAATTTTCATATTATTTTAGCTTTTTTGATAAATCACCAAACCTCTTTCAACCGCCACAAACCTCACGAAAATATGGTCGCGGCTCACAGAGTTTTGACTGTACATACAATAAACATTTTAATTGGTTCTGAAAAAATTTCTCACCAATAATCGCAATATTTTTGGGAAAATACCTTTGTAGTACTTTATGGTGTACTTGACCCAGTTCGGAGTTGCACGCTTCCACTCTTCAAACTCTGGGATGGAGTAGAACGAAAACTGCTGCGAGTGGTACTTCGCCTTCACGATCGGGGTGATAAACTCTTCAATGAATCCCATTTTCAACAACGATGGCCAGTTATGGTGAATGAAATTGATCAGGAGCCCCTTGATATGCGAACCGTCCTGATCCTGATCAGTCATGATCATAACTTTTCCGTATCGCAAGGTGGTCATGTCTTCCCTACTGGCATATTGCCGCTTGTACTGCAATCCCAGGATTTTCACGAGGTTATTTATTTCAGCATTCTCCATAATTTGCTTGTGCGAGGCTTCCCTGACGTTCAGGAGTTTACCACGCAAGGGAAAAACGCCGAACTGGTTGCGACCAACGACTGACAGCCCAGAGACGGCCAATGCTTTTGCTGAGTCTCCTTCAGTGAGGATCAGCGAACATTTGGCAGAATCTTTCGTGCCGGCCCAATTCGCGTCTTCCAGCTTGGGAACACCCTTGATGGTCGATTGCTTCCGACTACCAGTTTTCGCATTCAGCTGCGTCTGAGCTTTGAACAGCGCCCAAGTCATCACGGACGAAACAACGCCCGACTTTTGCACGGCATTGATGAACTTTTCGCTTAGCTTGCACGAGGATCCGAAACTTTTCACCTGCAAAGTCATGTTTTCTTTCGTTTGGGAATCAAACGTGGGATTCACAATCAGGCAGTTCACGAAAAGGAACAAATGATTTTTGACTTGAAACGGCTTCACCGTGACGCCGTTTTTGTTCTTCTTGTTGACGACTTCTACTACAGACTTCGTGAGCTGGTCGCAGATGTAGTCGACGTGACGTCCACCTTTCGTCGTGGCAATGCTGTTGACAAATGAGACTTGCTGAAAGCCTTGATCCGAAACGCAGCACGCAACTTCCCATCGTGGGCTGAACTTTTCGTAGATGATTTTCACAGGATTTCCGCTGTCTTCTGCTTTTTCTTTGATATACTGCTCGCAATAATCTTTGAAGCCTTTGACAGGAATGCGCTTCCCATTTAGAATGACCTGAAAAAAGGCGAATTTTCATTTACTGTAATCGGTCGATCACGCAGATGATCGCATTACAAAGAAATTGAACATATGCCCCATGAAAGAAAAAGCCAGTTTTTCCAACAGTAATCACGACATCTCAATACAGGTGGACCCTCTCTACAACAGAACTCAAGGGACCAGAAAAAAATTTTTCATTTCACTGGGAATTTCGTCGTAGAGAACCCTATGTGACCAAAAAAATCGTTCTACAGAGAATTCCGTTTTAGACAAGATTGCAGTAGAGAGAGTCCACCTGTTTATCGTATTGCAAAACGTGTCGCCAGAAATAAAAAAAAAAAAACGGACCAAAGAATTTCAACAATTGCGGTTCTTACTCTAACCGTTCGTTTTCATCTTTCAGTTCTGATGGTGCTGTCGAATTACACCAAACGGCAGAAAGATCGCCGATAAGTTGATAAATACATTACTTAGACGGATGGGCGAATATTTCTGGACCATCATATGAACCAGCAAAATGCATGAATCCTAAAAGACACCCCAATTTTTCTTCTAGTCGAAATTGGACGCAACTGCATAGTAAGTTCTCAAATGCCAGGACTACTAATGAAGACGCAATTTCCCACTCACTTTCACACCCCAAGAAGCACCAGCAACATCGTAGGCTCGCCTGGACAACAAATCCACAGTGTCTTTATCCAGTCGGTCCATCTTGAATTTGACCAAATCCGGAGAGAACGTCACTTTCGTGTAATCTTTCCCTGAAAACGCGGTAACTTTCGGCTCTGTCGTCTTCGACATATTGTTGGCCCAAGTTTGCTTGAAATTTTTCTTAGACTCAGAGCACGCAGTTTCTACAGTGAACTTGGTGCTAAAAATGTTGCACAATTTTGCGCCGTAGCCGTTTCGTCCTCCGGTGACCTTGGCTTCATCGTCATTGTAATTGGAAGATGTTAGTAAATGCCCAAAAATGAGCGTGGGCACAAACATTTTCTCTTCCTTGTGCTGCACAACGGGAATTCCTTTACCATTGTTCTTCACCGAAATCACGTTACTCTCCGCATCAATGTGAATATCTATCGTGTCCATGCTTGGATCACGCTGCTTGTTGTCGGCAGCGTTCACCAGAATTTCGTCGAAGATTTTATACAACCCCGGAACGAACGTGATTTCTCGAAGGGCCATTTGCTGTTTCTCGTTGTCATACACCCACATCTTCTCTGTGAGCTTCTCCACGGAACCGATGTAGGTGTCGGGACGAAGGAGAATGTGCTCAAGTTGGGATTTCTTCTGATAGATCTTCTCTATTGACATTTTGTTTGACTTGCCGCTGCTCTCACCATTCTGAGCCGTGCCATTCGAATTAGAGGCTTCACGGAATAAATCCGTAATTTTAGCTTGGGTGGTCATGGTGGTCCTTAGACACACGAACCGACGCACTGAACGTGCAAAACAACCGAGAAAATTGACGTTCAGAATTCAGCCTATCCTTGAAATATCCCTGATAAATGAAAAACAAACAAAAAATTCAAAATTCGCCGGTTGAAACGCTACTTCCTTGTCAGAGCTTCTCAACAATTTCGCAAATATTTTTGCGATCCTCCATCCAGTTTATCGAACCACACCAAGTTGGTCATGACTGGTTTTACATATTTTTGGAATAGGTTTGTCTACATTATTAAGTTATAGGTTTTTTAAGCTCACTCTAGTTGGCTTAAGTAAAGTTTCATCAGCTTACTGTACTTCTGACTAGGTCATTAAGTTAAGTTAGTTCCTTCTAAAGTATTAAGTCTGCTATCATTACTCAATACCTTCTGAGTAAGGCATTCCGTACCTTTGAAAATATGTGAGCTCATGTTATTTTAATGGGTAAACTTTTTCAAGATTAGGTTAATTTTGTGTTCTCTGGCGTTAGTCAAATTGCATTATTCGAGTTGAAAAACCTAAGGTTTGAAGCAATATGAGGACGCTTCAACGAGGAATACACAAATCCGATTGAATGTTCAAACACATCCAAAACCGTACAATACATTCATCACGAGCCGAGGACAAAAATATACATTTGAACGTCACTGAATGCCTCCAACACATCGACACCGGACCCGAATCAAAAAGAAACCGAACTAATTCGGACCAAATCTTCATAATATCACCACTTTCATGATCACTGAATACCTGGAAAAATCAATAACCGTTTTTCAAAGATACACACTCATCAAAAACTCTAGGAGAAAATTCGAAGGCTTCAATTAGGATCAACAACTTCGTTCCTTCATTTAGGAATCCGAAATGCGGGTGAATAAGAACAATTTCGTACGATAAACATCACAGGCCGAACAATTTCCCACCCGAGACCGAAAAATTTCAAAGCTCTGATTTTCAATTCGAACACGATCTTCTCTAATGCTCTCCATGACATACGGAAACCAAATCTCAATGAGAGTAAAGGTGATTAGAATGAATCACGGATGCGGTGGAAAGCTCCACAATTGCGCAGCTGATCGACAAATTATCACAGGCCCCTACGGTTCATCACTCCGAATTTCAAATCACAAAATTTCCTCCAGTTTTCCACAACTGTCTTTCATCGCTGATTCCAGTATACAAAGACTCCGAAAACGCTCTAAAATCGCGAGAATTTAGGCGAATCCTTAAAACTCAAGAGAGAATTAACAGAGAAAACCAAGCGCTTAATTTACACAAGATTGTCAGTCAAGAATCTAGAACTTCAATTGGGAACAGACAAATGCAACCCCAGAAACGTTAATTCAAAAATGAATAGTTTGCAAAGATGCCTGTCAGCTTTGCGGTCATAATTTCTCTCATACAAAGATTACTACTTTTTTCCGTCCGTAACTTTCTCGCCTTCCTCCATCCACAACCTGGTCAAAAGACTGTAGTCATCGCCCACTTCTGGTTCGCTTTCGCGCTCCATCTTCACCTGGACACCTACTGACATAAAATACAATATAAGTCGAACCTCTTCAAGTCAAATTTCAAGGGACCGGCAAAACATTCGAGTTAAGCGAACAAGCATTTTTGTTGTGAGAAAGAAGAATAACAGTAAATTGTAATAGGTGATATACAGAGGCCTTGAATTGCTTTGTAAATAAATTGACAGGATGCCAAGCAAAGAGAAAAGGGTTCTTTGCCCAATGAGTATCACTTCCTTAAAAAAAAACATAGTCACACTTCTACCGCCTTCCTCTTTCCTGTGTCAACAAAATAATTGCCATAAGGCCACAAATAATTCGAGTGATGGAGGTTTGTGGGGGAAACCCTTCAACTTGGTGAGGTTTTCAATTCATTACTTTGAATTCGGACAGGGGACTAACGTTGAAAAGTTGCTTGTTGAACGGCTTTTCAATTTCAAACAATGTGGTTTACACTAATTCTATTGAATCAAGTAACCTTAAAAGCTTTAGACATCTTCTAAATTCAATTGTAAAAATTACTGTGATTGAATTTTTCGTGTAAAGTACTGTATTTCAATCACGCCATCAGTTGGTTCTTTGGTTGGGGTTATATCCCGATCTTTGATATAATTTTACTCTTAACAGATAACAGTGAAAACATGCTGTTCTGGCACACGGTACTTGAAAGAGCGCTCGAATAGGTGCGACACTGAATACAGTATTTCTGAGAAACTCGCCGGCAAAGTCGAATTCCATGACCTTCGACGCGCTGCCCGAACTGCTCGTGCTCTCCGCGGATTTTCCATCAGATTCCTTCATCAATTTTGCGCTCTTCTGGCTCTGGACCTTTGAGTTGAGCGACAAGAGAAACTTTTTCCAAGCATCATCGGCACTAGAGCCAGTTTCCACGGCTTCGATCAACTCTTCCGCGGCGTTCATGCAGCCCTTCGACTCACCCGCCAGCTCATGAATCTTTTTCGCAATATCCGCTTCATGGTCATCACCATCATCCTCCTAGGCATCTAACTTAGAATTAATTCCATCCAAAAACACCAGAAACATGTAACGCACATTCTCCGTATTGCTCCAGTCATCGGTTTCCGAAGAATCGTCAAGTGAAGGACTCCCCAACCGCCTTCGCAATCTTTCCAAAAACCCAAAAATCCTCATTTGCATAGCACGATACGAACGAATAGATTTCCGGCGCTTGAAACGTCTATCCTCTGGTTCGTCACCGTCAGAAGAATCGTACGACTCCGAATGATAACGTTTGCGACATCGAAGCTTTTTGCTCGCACGAGCCTTAGTCATCGCTTCCCCAAATAAAGACGCCAACGCATTACGATCCGTAAGCAATTGTTCCTGCTGATTGCCTTTCCCAAGAACGTATCCCTGGGCTCGCAGTTTTTCGAAATATTGCGGCTTAATGAAAATAACGTTAGATTCCTGGCGCGGTGCTGACAACGTGTGAGCTGGAATCAAAGTCGGCATTGTTATCACCGCAGGTGGGTAGGAAGGCTTGACCTGAGCGATCATCGGTGGAGGGACATCGAACGGAGGCATTTGATTCGTATCCACTTCGATTTCCACGGTGTTCGACTGGAAAGTAGTGAAAAATACGAGGGAGGGGTGACAGTCAAATACAGGAATCAACAAGACACAACTACGGCTTTTCGAACTAGGCAACTAATCAGCAACAAGTGTTGCGCGGACCGCCGCCGGTCCGGAGAAGTTTCTTGCCGGTCCCCGGGAACTTTTCTTCAGCATATTAAATTCATCACAGGTAGGGATGAAATCTGTTGTCTTTATTTGAACGGGAATGGCAGTTAAAATGATCTGATCAAAAATAAAAGCTGGCTTTCTTCCTGACAATGCTTCGGTTACATTTCCGCCAACTGAAATACATTTCAAGCATTTATTCTGAGAAACTTTTTTCAAAGCTCAGCTTTCTAATTTTTTGAAGACATTTCACTGTCGCTGCTTCATTGGATCTCAACTTCATTTTGAAATGAAAATTTTGGTTGGAGGACTTCATGAAAGGTACTGTATTTTAAACATGTCTGCTGGTCGGCAAAAAGTTCATGGAACTTCGCAGGTCCGCAAACAATTTTTATAGAAATTTGTAGGTCAGGGGGCCCTAAACGGTTGGGGAACGCTGAACAAGACCATTGAAAGGAGTACTGTATAAGCTTAATACACAGTCTTGAGAAAAATGTTTCAACACTTCATCTTACACCACGTTTATCCCCTCACTCCCGAAAAAACAGACCAGCTTCCATTGAAATGCGCGCTTCGAATACCGAAGCTGTACCTCTTCTCACAATCCGAAA
The DNA here is from genome assembly GCA_905338405.1 of Notodromas monacha. Classification (NCBI taxonomy): domain Eukaryota; kingdom Metazoa; phylum Arthropoda; class Ostracoda; order Podocopida; family Cyprididae; genus Notodromas; species Notodromas monacha. The sequence continues at coordinate 25,806 of CAJPEX010000866.1, forward strand.
GCTTTTTTTAATCATTAACACGAAATAAGATGGCATCGAAAATTAAATGAACCTTATGAAACAAAACACGACTCGGCCAAATCGGAACTAATTCAGCGCAACACAAAATGAAGGAACTCAACTGATACATACTTATAACCCAAAACTGTAAAATCAAAGTGAAACGTACAACCTCTGCAAATCACAAATGCGGGGAATTCGAGAATCGAAGTGAGAGGAACCTTACACAGATACTGTACACAGAAGTTGCACATGGTATGTGCAACATCAAAATCAAATTCATTGTATGTGAAAATTCAGGCGATTTTAAAGCTACGAGATTTGATTTTCGTCTGAATATTCGTTTCAAGTCTTACGAAGATTACCAATGAAATTGCTGAAATGAACGTGAAGTTCGCTCTACATTCATCATCACCTGGTTCACGCTAACCGGAACAGAGTTTGGCGGCGGATTGACCGAAGGAGACACCACATGCGCTAAAGGCCTCTGATTCACAACCCCCGTGACCACAGGTGGCGGCGGAGGCGGCGGCGGAGGAGGAGGAGGTAATGGTGGCAAAGGTGGTTTCACAGACACAGACTTTGATGGCGGTGGCGGAGGTGGTGGTGGGGGAGGCGGCGGTTGTAACACACATTCGGGCAAACTCGACATTTTGCCCGATCTCACCGGCACTTCGACTTCCCTGGATCCCCAGCCTCCGCGAAAGGGCGTTGAACGATCACGATGCTCGAACCTAGGCTGCCACCAATGACGTTCTCCATAATTATAACAGGATTCATCGTGATAATAGCTCGGTCCCGGGAAGCGAGGTCGGAAACCACGAGGAGGACTATAGAAATTCGCAGCATTGTGTCCACGGAAGCGTTGAAATCGAGGACGATGAGGTTGCCAAAACCGTTGCTCGCCGTACCAATTGTCTTGGTATCGAGTCTAGAACAAAAATCCCATTCTTTTCCAACAGCGAGTTCAAATGAACGCAATTTCACTCACGTAAGACATGCTTCAGTATTCCGCACAATAAACGGGTAACGATATGAATTCACTACCGTACTCGATCTGCAACAAGCAAAAATATTACGTTCAAAAACTTTCCGACTAAGGTTAAAATTCACACGACTTCGCGACGATTCCAAACATTTCCCTCGGTGCCCAAAGACACGAAGGCCCACTCAATTGTCAGCCTTACGAGCTTCAGAGACAAATAAGCGTTGCACATCATGGCGTCATAAGACACCCCATTCCTTTCTGAGTCCATGAGCAGCGTTTTCCATGTGTGCATGTTTACGATTCTTCATAAAAATAATTAAACGGAATTTACGACGCTAAAAATGTTGTCGCCCGCCGATTCAGAAACAATCGAGCAGGCGTCAAATGCTATTTTATCCTTGAACTACTTGACGCTTAGATATATCGACTATACGTTACAAATGGATCTTACTCGGCCCAAATTGCAAAAGCTGGTGAAATACCCACCTTTCAGTTAACCACAGAGGCGACTGTTGCCACGATGCGCGTTTTTACAGCTTAAATCGATAATGGAAAACTTCAGAATATGTATTAAAAAAACCGAACTAACGAACCGAACAATGAACCAAAGAATAGAGGAGATCAAAAATTTTGAAAAAAAAAAAAAAAAAAAAAAAAAACACACCAAAAAAAAAAAAAAAAAAAAAAAAAAAAACAAACCAAAAAAAAAAAAAAAAAAAAAAAAAAAAAAAAAAAAAAAAAAAAAAAAAAAAAAAAAAACGCTCACGCGAAAATCTAACCAGAACTTTTTCCAACCGAAATGAATTTCACTAGAGAGCAAAGAAATTAACAAAAAAAAATAACGCAAAAGAAAATTCCCAATGCACGAAAAAATGAACTTAGGAGCGGAGAATGAGTACTAGTATCAACAATAAACAAAAGGAGTTCTTCGAAGCGTTCACGACTCCTCTAGCCAACTTCTTGACTAGCATCCTTCAGAGGATCTTCCGCTAGAGGATTTTCTTCGAAGTCGCCGAAATCTCGCGTGACGCTTAAATTCTCCTCCACCTCAACCAAATCTTCGCTTTCTGGGTGCGACGTGTACATGGGATCAGACATTTGATTATATTCAGAACCTTCTGATCTTTCAGCCTCCACCGGACCACTGTAAGTAATGCAACTCTGCCCAACACCGTAGTTTTCTGCGCTTGCGTGCTGTGCGTAAACAAATATTTGAGGATCTAAACCGTCCATCGGGACGGACGTAGGCTGCACGCAATAATTGCTGCACTGCGATTGCGCATTCGAATAACTCATGTTAAAGGTTGGACTTGGCAAGGCTAAATTATTTGGTAAACAATGCACAGGCGGAATGTAGGGTGAAGGGTGACAAGCGTAGATTTGGTAAGGCTGATGACACCAAGAACACGTTGGTGGATAACAAAACCCGGGAAAATATCCAGGATTGACAACTGGTAATGACCAAGGTGCTGTAACAGCAGGTGGCATCTGGTAACCTGCGGAAATTTAAAATCACTGCATTTAAATCGTCCGAATAACTGAATCACAAGGAAAGAGCATGAAACCTCCGTTATACGATGCTATTCTTGCAATTCAGTTAACCTCACCTTAAAAATGACCTACTCGACGTAGCTGAATATTATAACATCTAATTGCAACACAAACGTTTAGACCTAATACATACGCAACTAACAACTTAATTCACAAGCAAACCTCTCACATGATTACAGTGGCGCTCTCCAAACAATTTCTCAGCATATTAACTTGAGGAAATGATGCGACTTGCAGAACGAACTAAGTTTTCCAGGAGGAACTTGCGTCTGCATCTGGCCAATGGGAAATTTTGACTCGCGGAACGATTCAAATTCATTCGACGGGGCACCAATGTAGCTTCAAGTGAAAGAACTTCTCACGGCAGTAATACAGTGGTTACGACTGATCTTTCACATGTATAGGTGACAGAATACAACTGAATCCAGGAACAATACGGCGGTATATCAAACGAAAAATCATCAAATCTGCTTCAACTATTTCCAACTCCCGCAATGCCTTCAACTAAAAAATGTATCGATCACTACCATATTCTATGCCAACACCTAAAAATATTTCGCGAATAGCAAACTTTGTTCAACATGAGATTCGATCTGAGGAAAACTCAACATCGCTTAGAACACGTATACTGTACAACACTTGAATTTATGCATGATCTCCACAAGGACAATTTTCAAACACAAATTAAAAAAAAAACTCACCAGGCGAGAAATACCGATGAATGTATTCAACAGGGATCACTCCACCCGAAAACCCCTGCGTCATGCTCACGTTCGGAAGTTGCTGCGGACGAAGAACGAATCTAGGCGGCGAATCATCGTGCCTCATGGAACATTGATTTTGACTCCCAGGATAATTGGAACTCGTAGAATCTAGATGATTCCCGTAACGACCCACTCCAACGTTGCAGCCAAATGCTAAATTATCACCTCCGGCTTCGGCAGTTTCAAACCGCTGTGCATCGCTCAAATCTCGGTCAAAATGCAACTGAGGTAACTGGTTTCCTTCATCTTTCAAATGGAAAAACAAAAACCATCGGGATATTTGTTCCATGCTACACATGTTACAACTCTTACGTGGGTCGACGTAAGTGTAAATATCGGTCGACTTCAAGTCTTCATTCTTCTCAATACCGCAAACTTGTGCTTCCATCGACATCTACAACTTTTTCAGAACAGGAATTTCGCCCCAAAAGAGATGAAAGAAAAGCTGTAATCCAATGAAACGGAGTAACGAGCTAAACGAAGGAAAGACTTTCACAAGAGCAAGTGTGCGTTAATTTTAAATACCACGAAATTTCTAAGAAAGCACAGTACCTATGGAAGGTCGATGAAGCAAACCATCCTAGGTATCCATTAAGTTCGCAATATTTGAGATCCTCAACATCCCATAAAATGTCCGTCGTTTCACAACGTGAGTTTCGCTGGAAATAATATACAGATAGTTCAAGTGCTTCAAAAGAAAAATAATATTTCGAACTCACCCGTGACAGAAAAATCGACGTTCAGACTTCATTCTATCACGATCACGAACCGCAACAATTCTGAAACGGATGGAGGCACATAAGAAACAATCCTATTGCTTCAAAGTTTTAGTGAAAAAAAGAGCATTTGAAGAACAGTAGATGACATTCCTTCAAACAAAACGACACTATTTCAAACGGGGAATATCACAATGCGAAACCCACTTCAGGAGCGTCCAATAGCACTTCGCTCGAAGTAAGCAGTTAATGGGCTGTTACGAATTTATCCGTTGCATACAGTTCGTAAGCAAAATCTTCAACGTGCCCAGGATCGAACTCCAACCCAATCCAATCGATTTCGAGTCTGAATGGACCACAGGCCTTATCCCCAACAGCGATACCCAAGCTCGATACAAAATTCAGGGGTAACACAAACTGCTTGTCTTGTACCCTTCCTTTGCTGGAAAGGAAGAACTTTGAAAACGGGATCTGTAATCAACCACATAATAATTAGATGATACTTCATATTTCACAAAAGGAATTGATATACCTTTGAATACTGCCAATGCGGACCACCGCGGGTATACAAAACGAACTGATACATGTCATTCCACCAGATATCAAAAAACCCGGCACTGCCAATATTAATGAAGTAAGGTCGACCGTCCCCTCGAACTTTCATGACTAGATGGGTGTACGTCGTCCAATCCCAATACGTGTCGCGCTTGAACGATTTCTGCAACGAACAGTAAAAGTTGAATAAATCCTCTGAGTTGCCCGAACTCGTGTTGGTCTCTTTTTAAAGCTATCCCACTCAGAGCGAGGTGAGCGAAACATTTCTTCGCTCATCCGCTAAGGCAAAAGGTTCAGGCCAGGATCAAGTTAGGTCAAATTTTGGCTGGAGCACATCGTTCATTGGGGGGTCAAAAATCTATTCGTTTTAGCGTACTGTACTTCGAAAAAAAAAGTAATGTGAAAGACCTAGATAAGCTGGGTGAGGTGAATATTGTGTAATAATTCAGAATGAGAAGTACCCACCCTTGCTCTCATTGACCGGATGCCACAGTACCCAGCGGTTTTCACGTTTCCTGATTCTGGAACCTTTGTGGTGAGATTTCCCTCGAACAAACCAGTTTCGTTCGGGCCGAGATGCAACCTGGATGTGCTGAACCCCTCACCGTGATCCGCATCGCTCGACACAGTCCATAAATCAAGGTCTGATTTACTATTGAATCCCCAAATCTTATCCGGGATGCCTATGCACGCGATGCGAATGATCAGTACAATGCCACGGAATCAATATCATTGAATGACAGAAACTATACCAGGTCGGATCATAGGGATGTCCATATCGAATTTGTCCTGCATCTCCTTCTTCCATAACTTGATCTCCTCCTTCAGCATCCCCAGGCCTTCACGAATATGTTCCTTCCCGGGTTTCTCAGGGCCTTGATAGCCAGATTTTGGATGGCTTTCGTGGAACATACCGCAAGCATGCGCGGAAGAATGGAACATTCTAACGCGACTCGCAAAAATACCGACCACTTTATTCAACTTCGTACACATCGCGATAATTTGAGCAACTCGCGATATCCTGAAACGAAGTACAGTAGATATTTAGAGAAATATACAATTACCGGTATATGCAACTAAAAATCAATTATTCATGCGGGTCATCTCCGTTTCTCTCGCACAACAATCTCGTCCAACTTCCGACATCACACGGCTATTAAGCGCGAGGGAATCCGTTCGAACAAAGTTATCACAAGAAAATCTTTTCACGACATTAGTGAATCGAACGTAATCATCGAAATTGGTTCCTGCTCATCAAAAAAAAAACGAAGTTGCCTTCGTACTTCCTCGTGAAGAATAACGTAGAAGGTTGCCGCTCATTCGAGACAATGATTCTCATACGGCTGACAATAAGCCCGAGTGAAGTCACACAACCTGAAGTCCGAACACAATCGTTAATACAATTACGGATCAGAATTATCCCCATTACTCCATTTAGTATCTTCGCAATGATTTAGTACAGTAGTTTTAAAAAAGAGCATAGGACAAGATGGTGTCCGGGCCCCGATTGCCCCAACAAGGCGGAAACTCCGTCATCGGGTTCATACAAACCCCATTCCGGCACATCGCCGTAACAGCAGCTGCGGCAGCATCCATAGTCACCGGCACCGTTTCACAAACATTCCACTCGGTGAGCGAACCCGAAATAAATCTGTACATTAAACTATTTCGCACTTATTAATACCCTACAGTTGGGTATCAGGTACCTGCGTAAGATGTCGCCAAAATACCGGATATGACCAAAAATATTGTAACGAATTTCACTGAGCATGATCCAGCGAAGCGTACTTGAATCTGAAGAACGTTAATTTGAATGCTTGGGGATGTTCAGTTTACAAAAAAACTGACAAATTGTACACTCGAACAGTTTCATGGCAAGGAAGTTCCTGCTCTTAAGAGTTTAAGACTCCTATAGATGTTTTCACTAGATTCTTATTCTTTAAGAGGAAATGAGCATCTCACACTTGAAGGGGAAAAATTAATAATCGGCATTCAGTACTATTTTCATTTAAAAAATCGATAACTATTTTTCTTACATTTTTCATTATGACGAGTTTGACGACCACGTCAAACAAAAAAAAACATCGATTCGTTCCATGGCTTTTGAAATGTTCACAAATTTTTCTATCGATGGATAAGATCGTGATACAGTACTCTAACTGTACTTATAATATCCAGTGCATTCAGAGACCGAGAGCATATGCGTCTTATTCTTCTTGCACAGTTTTTCTTAGCACGCGCACTCCTGTCTGCTATAGAAGAACCGTTTTCATAAAATTTCTTGAAAATCAAGTTGGGTGCATATGCTGTTGAAGCTGCCAGCAATTTATAATACTGTTGCACAAATTAACTTTGCAACTCTGCAGGCTTTCTCCTTACTTGAGATTGTATGGCAGCGATCACTTCTTCGTAATTTTGGACTAGCCCGCTTTGAAAAAAGAAATCACGGTCTCAATACAATATAAAAGGAACGAATCGACAATTGTGATTAAAGACGGATTATTCAACCTACAGCAACACCCAAAAATTCCGGCACAGAAGACAAAGCAAGTTCGCAAGGATGCAACAAAAACCCTTCCGATCGTTCGGCGTTCCGCACCGGTCTACTCCGTTCCGAGCCCGTCCAGACATGGAGATGACTTTAACATGCGACCGTACGAACTTAAACCAACACCTCCCAAACGCGTAAAATTGATGAGAATAAAAAGACGGGAATCCGGCTCTGACAAAATCATGGAACAGTGGATTGATCAACAAGCCAGACTCGAGTGAGTTTCTCGCTCCTCTCATACAACAATACTGTCAAAATGTATCTCTTACTCACGACCAGGGCAGCAAAGGCAAGATCAAAACGTAGAAGTAAGAAAGTCCATCGACAATCGTCCGGAGCCTCGCTTCAAGCGCCACCGAAGCGAACGGCGTATGACGTTCTGCTCCAGGATACGCATGCTGTCCGAGGCCCCAGAACATCCCAACAGATAAGCGTTCGGAACAGAGCAATTAATGACATTCACGTGAGTAATCGCGATTTCAGTCGACACATTTTAAAATGAATCATGAATATTCAAGACAACTCGCGTAATAGCAACACGCGCTTCGAGATCTCAAAAATCCGAGCAAACGGAAAAATCGATGGGAAGCAACTCCAATGAACCGTGTAAAACAAGATGAGGCGCTGGAATTTCTCGAAAGGCGCGATATGTTCGGTAATTTACTGCCTCCACCGGAAAGCAACGAAGATTCTATATTGGCAGCAGCAGCGACAAATGTAGGTTTAATAAATTTACTAGACTAGTTCAGCTCATCGCACCAACACATCTGAAAATTAGGTGCTTTTTTCATACACATTACAGTAATGTATAGTCTTAAAAGGCACCTGATTTTTATTCAACACCGTGCCTCGACACGTGCACCAGTTAAATAGTGAAAAGACGATTTTCAAACTCCAGGTAACTTCAACGTTTCCTTTTCCTCCCACTAAGAATCAGTTGTTGAGCTTGACTTAAGCTTTAAAGAAAGAAAGAGTATTTCGGTAAGGATTTCGAAGTGACTTCCCGTTTTCGTTTGTATTTACCCTTTGCCCGCGATTTTCTTTCTTTTTGATTCTCCCATAGCAGGAGGACAGTTTTGGGCTCTATCATTTTTTCAGGGCAGGTTCTGAAATTCGCACAGGGTATTGGCAGTTCACATAGATATTTCGGGGGATATTCAAATAGAGCAACTGATGATCGAGACTGATCCCTCCCATCCCGTCGAACAACCACATTAGTATCATAAGCATCGCTTCGAATATTTCAAGTAAACCGAATATTTCTGACTGCTGTTTCTCTTCAGCCAAAAAAGGAGAGCCGGAAGTCAGCAGTTCATCCCGAACATTACGTCGAACCGAGAGATCGTCATACTCGCCGTAAAGACGTCGAATTGTCCTCCATCTTGAAAGCTTACGTGCATATGAATCCGGGAAAGCAGACATCTATTCGCCGCCACAACTCCGGCACCGATATGGACTGTAATGACGACCGTGTCATTTCATCGCGCAGTGATAATCGAACAAAAGCTGCAGGAGATCGAAGAAATCGTAGAAAAACTCATTCTGAATACTCAACCACAACAAGCACGGAAGATCATGAGATCAATTCAGACTACACCGAAGATTACGGCCAGGGTTCTAAAATCCATCATTCGATTCGACGAGAAAATGGAGGCTCTCTTTCAGTCCTCGGCCAAGATACGTATTTCCAGCCGGACTTCTACACTCAAGCCCCACCTCTGAACCTTCAATTCGATGAAAACTCTGCGGAAATGCCGCTTTCCCCGTCCGCGCAGTTAGAGGTAAGAAAATCGCAGCAAATTACCCGCTGATTCGCATTACCGTTGACTTGCTGTTCATGAACAACTTGGGGAATTTTGAACTGTGTGACGTATGGGGAACAGCTTCCGCAATGACAAAATATATTTAATTTACTTGGGCATACAGCAATGAGGAGAAAAATTTATATCGCGAAAAGCGCACAAGATCTTTACTTTTACTGGATGATTTTCATGCCACTTGAGGAATATTCCATGACATGGGTTTTGAAGGTCGTTCGATACACATTAGTCTCACCAGAAATACTCAGTGATGAACCATTGCTTGGTTAAGATTGTTTAATCTTAATTCCTTACGGTTTACTTCGTAATGCTAAACTCCCAAAACCTAGCAATGTTGAAAGAAAACAAGACACGAATTGGGTGAAGTGAAAATGTAAAACAATTGAACCCGGTTATTTTCACCTCATTGCTTTTTGTAAATGTTCTTTGAATTTTTTCCGTCAGAGAGATCTTCATCAATCTCCGATGAATAGGATTTTCGTGAATCCGAAAGAAGGTCTTGATCCAGCAAGCTGCAAGAGTTCCACTTGAGTTCAATTTGTTAGCAATTTGACGGCCTTCGGCATTTTAACCTAGTTAAATGAACGGAGTTTGAAATGATTCTCATTGTAGGAAAAACTGAGACGACCAAAAGTTTACCCATCCAACAAATTCAACGAGTGATTACCTTTCCACCAGTGCAATTTTAATTACAAATAGCTTTTGACTTCCGATTTGAATTCCACTACCCGACTCCTGGTTTTTACAATATTCCTGCGAGTGATATTTAGAAACCGTGACCCTTTTTGGTACCGAATTCCTTCATTCCTACAGCTTATCCAATGCCTCGCGGAAAAAGAGCCAGCACTTCTGAAATTAGCTGAGAAGCTTTCATTAGTGAAGTCCAAGTCGCAGAAATCCTCTCCGCAACGGACTACGCGCCGTCCTGCCGCACGTTCTAAAGAAAGTCCAAAGTCCGAGGAGACGTCGCTACAAAATCAGAGTGGCCCAAGTAGGATTTGGTACTTGATACAGGGTGACTAACGCGCTACTAGAACGAGTTTATTTTTCGAAGAGTTTATGAAAAGGAAAAATTCAACGGGAATCTCGACGAAGTTCGCCCATAAGAGATGACGAACCTAAATAAATACAGCGTAAAATCATATACTGCACTGTACTGTATTACGCCAGCATACAAACGTGAAGAATGTTCATTTGGCTATAAGAACAACGTCAAAATCGTTCATTAATTTCGCACCCCCTCCCAAATCTTTCAACAACCCTTTCCAAAAAGGTGGACGTTTTCAACTCGCCGAAGATCGTGTTCCAATATCACGTAGTGCGTTGCTTACCCCGTTCACATAAACATTCAAAACAGAATATCGATGAATTAAACTACATTTTTCCAAAGGTAACTCAATCGAACAAGCTAAAGCTCCAGAATTGGACGACCACCCAGACATCACAGTTGAAACAACGATTCTTCAGGAAAACCAAAATGTATTCGAGCGGGTAGCCACTGCGAATGATCTTGGTCTTGTTCCCTTGAATAATGAGCAAGAGACTAGCTCGGATCGAGGAGGAACTGAACGAAATTATGAATGTCTTCAATCAAAGGAAAAGGCAACCCGCGAAAGCATTTGCGCTTTTACAATTGAAGAGCAACCCAAGCAACATGCGGCGAAAGCCGCTACAGATGCGATAGTCGCAGAGAAACCACAATTGACCAATACGCCAAAACTCGTGACACCGAAATGGATTCCCCCTCTGGAAGAAGAGATTAATATGTCTAGCAGTGAGAAATCAAGCGCGCTGAAACACTTATGGGACACTGTGTCCATGACATGGGCTGACCTCTTCTACGAGGATCCCGGACCAGACAGCGAAGGGCGACCATTCTTCAGTTTTGTTCCTATTATCGGCTACCCCCTGAATGGCGAAGATAAATGGGCCAAGTACACGGAACTTCAGAAGGCTGACGATTTATTCTCCAATTGACAAAATTGTAATTAATAAAATAGACGAAATTCTCCTGAATGAAGTCTCAATTCATGACCCGCTGACTAGAGACCTCGGCTCAGATTAATCTTGACACAATGGAGCATACAATTTGGCATCAGTGGGGAAGATAGTCGCTGAAATTAGCAAGGTCACGTACCTGCACGCACGAACCATCTCGGAACTGAACCTTTACTGCTAGCAAAGGAATGGGGACGCATTCCTGAGAATAAGAACACAATTCAAAAAATTCAGATGATACAATCTATTTTCGATGATCATTCACTTCGAAACAACGTTTTCAAAACCACACGATTGCCCGAACATATCACTCATCGCTCTCGTCAGCTTGAACGGTTGATCACCTGAAGGCAAGTTTGTTTAAGAACCACGAAACCGATTTTGTAAATTCGAACGGCAGTCAAATGGTGATTCAAACCGCTCAACCAGCAATTCCGCAAATATTTCAGCGCGGTTTTCAAATCCTAACGTAGGTGTCGTTAAGATTCAATCCAGTTGTCTTGCATCGATCCAACTACTATATCAGGTCAGGTTTTATAGGCTAGGTAATTTCACCTGATTTGTTAAGAAATGGTCGTAAAATTCAGCGAAGATCCTTGCGCTGAAAGCCAAAACAACCCCGCGGTCACCGCCTAGAATATCAATCTGTCCCTATGTCTTAATAGCGACACCTATGTTACATATTTTGATGCAATACAAGGAGTGGATGCCGGTAATGCCGTCCGCGGCAATGGCGTGCGGTACACAGAGACTCCGCAGCACAGAGTGGGGGTAGAATCGAAGTCGTGGCGTTGTCGTCTCGACATTTGCCGCACTCACACAACTTTCGAATTCGAAAGTCACAACTTTCGAATTCGAAAGTTGATTTAAAGGAGTTGTGTCGAAGATACAGTACTAGTTCTTGAATTTTCTGTCGGTGTGTTAGAGTAGCTCCTGATTTTGACCGTGAAGATTCTCGACCTTTTCCAGATAGTGGACGACGTGAATGTCAAAGTTTTGATTTCACTAAGATGCGGTCTGTTGAATATTTTCGTGTCTTTTCTTGCGACCTTGTCCGAATGCAGTATTGACGGATCAATCAGTGGAAAATCGTTGGAGCTGTCTTCCCGTGAGCGGTCGGAGTTGTTCCTGTTGAAGGTATTGTATGTGTGTGTGTGTTTTATGAATTGATACAGTATTAAGTTGGTGTAATTCATAAAATTTAATGGAGGCTAGACTAATATTCTGCATTGCATTTCCGCTTGATAACATTTGATAAGGGGAAATTGTAAGTTTTTTGTCGATTTTATTTGCGTCACATTCTGTCTTGCGATTAAATTTATGCTGCACCGTCAAGAAGCTTGATCAAAGAATTACCGTATTGCAGAGAGTAAATATCCGTGATGAAATTTCTTTGAACGTATCTGAAGACCATGTTGAGCAATCCAGAGGCCTTGTGAATCGTTAATTCTTTGTTGATCGTTCAGTACGTTCAGTAAGTTTTAAATCTGCGTCAATTTGTGTACAGTACACCATTGCAAATATTGGCACTTGTACAAATGCCCAAATATTTATTGAAGCATATGGCAGAAGCACAGCGTACAGCAAGATTGTTGATGAATAAGTCAACAAGGCTTCGAAGAAAGACTGCAGGATACCTCTCCGAATCAGGAAAACCCGTTCTTTCCAAATCGGTACTCGTAAATTTGCGAAAGGCTTCCCTGGAATCCGGTATAACGTGGTATCCTCCTTCTCGTGGCGTAATGCAATTTGTAAGTAACGCTGCCGAATTGACTCCCCTCGCTGAAAATTTTGACATTGTCATCCAAAACGAAAAAGATTTGTGTTCACATCGGAAACCCTTCACTATGTGAGATGTTGGAATTCTCGCTTTGAAGTTTGAACCCTCGGTAGGTTCCACAAAGCATGGCTAGCTCCGGGCCCACAATTCTCTATCCAGATGCAAACATCTACGTTCAATCGTTGCGTCCATGTGAAGATTTCGAATCGATCGGGACATTACGATGGCTAGAAAATCATGCTGCAATGGAGAAGCTCAACATGCAAGCCGCTTACGAGGCCCGAAACAATGTTGAAGAATCCGTGAAAGACCTGCTGATTGAACATAACAAGCTGTCTTTGTTGATTGAATCTGTTCTCAGCATTGAAACTTGGCGAGAAGTTGTATTTTGCCAAATTTTTAACTTGGAACGGGACCGTCAAGATTCTGTTTGTTCTTCGACGATTCCTTACATGGTACTATACCATGAACTGACGTCACTAACGCTATTGGAAACAGTGTGCTTTCACTCTGAATGTATTCTTGAACTCGAGGATGCGCTTGTGGATTTCATTGACTACTGCTGTCGTTCTGTGAGATATTTGATGTCGCAGTCAAACGCTGAAGAGAAGAGTTCCGGGAATCCAGAATTTTCCCACTTGCTGAAGATGGAAGCGAAAATTCGAATGGACTGTGCAATGAAGTGCATTAGTAATTTGAGAAACATCTCCAATTGTCTGGAAAGTCTGCCTGGTGGTATCCTGAACAGGTTCTTCCATACCAACGAAGTTCCTCTGCTCGTTGTCGAACTCTTGCTCGTCGCCCCGTGGTTTGATCGCAATCAGCAAAAATTATATGTTGATGGGAATTGGACTGATGCTGCGCAACGCCAAGAGATTCTACCTTGCGAAGCTCAAGTCTGGATTATTCTTCTCCAAAGTCTTTTCAGCTTGAAAACAGTGATAAGGTACGAAATGACGGACTTCAGACTTCAACAGCTCAGGATGTTGGAGCCCTTGTTGCAAGAATCTCTATTGGATCAAATCCCCGGGATTTCCGCGTTGAAAGACTACTTGGTTCGCTCTAACTTCACCCATGATCCGCGATTGAAAGGGGCTGATCACGTTAAATCATGCCTTGTGTTGGAGCTTGGTTCCCAACTTAAGGATAAGTTGTTAAAAATAAGTCAAGGGAAAAATTTTGGAGATTTTCAGCACGTGTTTCACGCGGATGCGAGTACTTTGGACGCGTATGCTCAGTTAATGGCGGATATTTATGACCTGGATAAGCTCGAGTTGTTGAGCAACAACCTTCCGCTTTGTGCTCTATGTGGAGAAACTGCTTCCAAAAAGTGTTCTTCCTGTCGAAAGGAGTGGTACTGTAAAAGACAGTGTCAAGTTGAGCACTGGCCCAAACATAAGCTTGTTTGCAGTGTTACTGAGCCTGACTCTTGAAGGGGGAAAAATCTAGTCTTCGAAGTGCAGAATGTAACCGATTCCGTCCAGAAATTTCACTTTAGGTGAGCGATGGTATTCTTGGAAACAGTTGTAATTTTATTCGTATCTTGGGTTACTCACTTTTCTCGCATCTTGGCCAATCTTGCGCTCCACAAAAATTCCACGATGGAAATACTTCGAAGGTTCCCCATACCACTTAAGAATGAATACTTTGTATAGATATACTGGTGAGTGTTATATGTTTGCTCTATCGAGTGTTAGTCATATCAGACTTACAGTAAATGTCGAATAGTGAGCAAAGCAATGTGTTCATGATTTTTGAGTGATTCGAAATCTAATGCTTGTGCTGAATTCGTCTTGATGTCAGAAATACGCTGGATCGAATAGGACAAAGAGGTGAAAAGTAACGCAGAAATCTTTCATTCATTTCTTGCTGACCACCGTTATACAAAATAATTTCAATTCGAAGAGGGACTTTTCGTGGGAATGATCGTAGTCGGGTTCTCCGGAGGATTCGGTTTTTGTGGATTACATTTTCGGTACGCGGGAATCGCGGGATTGAATTACTTACGTTATTTGTTTCAACCTTTTGCTAATGTATGTTGCTGAGCTTCAAGTTCACACAGCTTTCCTTGCGAGCCAGTTTCATCAGCATTGATCTGTGTTTTTTTGCCGCGGAGTCAAAGTTCATGCCATCAAACTTGATGACCTTTTCCTTCTTCACCGTTAAGCTGTCGATGCAGTGAGGCATTATCCCTAATATTTGGTGAATATGATGTGAATTTCATTTCTGATCAAGCGTTTGAAGTATAGTTCAAACTTCTCACCGACTGCGTCCGGATTCGTTCTCGGGATGAAGAAGCTTTGTACGCCACAGGTGCGGCAGAAATTATGCTTAGCTGTGTGAGTGTTGAAGGAATAAGTGAGCAGGTGTTCGTGTCCAGCTGTGATGCAGAAGTGATCCAGTGGCACGATGAAGTACCTGCTGTGCTTCTTCTTGCAAACAGAGCAGCTAGTTGTAAAAAATCGAGAATTGTTGACTAGCTATATGAGACATGAGGTCTGTTAGTCGATTGCCATCCGACCTGACGCTTTTCTAGAGCAGAGCGAGTGACGCGCAAGATTTTTGACAAGAATTACGCCTTTAATACCGTATTATTTTGCGGAGTGATTTGCCCCGCACTTTTTTTCTTAGGATTTGAGGAACAAAAACGGATTTCATTCCCGAAATACGTACCGAGTTGCGCGGGTAGGTTTTGCAACCTCGCGAAAAATTGCAATTGTCTTTGTCGTGGCCCAATTTTCTTTAACTACAGTACTGTATAGGCAAGATGTTTCTTATTCACGAGAAGCATGTTGTTACGAATCGCGAACCCAAGGTTTTTTTATCCATCAAAAGTAGTCTTTTCCCTTGTTTGATTCATTGGTTAACATGCGCATTTGATTGTAGCGTAATTGATTCGTTCTGTCGAGCTTTTCTTAATTTATACTGAAGTACTATGTGTGAGATTGCGTAGCGCATCATATGTCAAGATAACGTTTGATGGAGCACTTTTCGAATTCCGCAAGAAAACTCAACGGAATAGCTGTTACGCATACAGTATATGATGCGCTTTTTTTGCGTCAGATCACCCCAAAATTAAAGTCTTTCTGAATATTACGAAAATTGAAACGGGTTAGTTTACATGGTGGTCCAGAGAATGTCGAACCAATTGAAAAAGGAAAAAAAGAAAACGAGCACGAAACCGTGACATGTTTAATCTTTGAGTATAATTTTTAGGTAGCCTACTGTAATTCAACGGAGTTCAGGTAATCAGTAATTCAAAGGCCTGACGATGTGCAATTGTGAGAAAAGGTCTGACAATTTATTTTTCTTTCAGTGCTCTGGTAATTTTGAATGACATGTTGAGTCTTTATATTCCTTGAAAACTGGAGAAGGACTCGAAGTTAGCATTTTGTGGAAATTCTTCATGGGAATGCTTTGTTTTTTAGGCAATGCTGTTTTTCTATTGATAGCCCTGTAAAATAGTTTCGTGAGCCTAGAGAGTTCGACGATCAACTTTTTGTTGTACGTATTTGAAAAATTAAGTCAAATTAAGTTAATCGACGGCGCCTCAACTTTCCTTAATTACGCTGTATGACATTTTCCCCCCCTTCTCTCATATTTTCATGATTTTGCTCAAACTTGGTGCTTTATTAACATTTGTCTCGCCAGTTTGGTGTTCCGCTCAATACGAAATGCGCTGAAATCGAAAAATCGTCCGTGCCGGAAAATTAGGTTCTTGTGAGAAATGAGGAAAAGCTGTGTTCACTATTCTATTTTATGGTAGTTGAGAGAAGAATTATCTAAAAAAAACAAAGGCCTTCTCCAGTATTCAAAGCAAATTAAACCGTCAAACTCACTTGCATTCGATGACGCTGATTTCCTCGTCAGCGTAAACCTGCCACTTGACAGTACCGCAATGACAGCTTCCCTTATGCAATACTCGATGCACCATTTTGAGGTCTTTTTGAAGAATTTTTTCAATTCCGAAACCAGCAAAAAGTCAGAACGTGTCGCGATCTATAGCTATTCAACTTTGAAATCTGATCCGCGTGACGGAGAATACAACAAATATATAACCGAACAACGCGTGTTTCTGATTGGGGAGAATATGTAAACTTCCGCCGTGGAAATTATTCCTGTCAAAAGTGAGATAAAGGTTATCTGTTGGGAAAGGTGTATGGGCTCGTCTTATTTGAAGTCAGTACATCGTAGTCATCAATCAACAGGATGTGACATGACTTGTAAAGTGACATTTTGTGTAGATTTTATCGGAATTCTCGGCAGCAGACACTTTGGTCGCGCGATACTGAGTCGTATTCGAAAATACGTCCTTACGCTTTTCCGGGGTTCTTCAAATTCATCAAATACTTCGCACTTGATTCGTGTTTCCCTGACTCGTGGATTTTTATGAAAATGCACATACAGTATGTGTTCCAAAAATTCCTGGATTGAGTCGGTTGTTTCACACTTGCTATATTCCGGTAATTGAGATTGATATGTGATTTAGAAAAACTCCGAAATAATCGTCGAGTCCTTGGGAAAGTTTACCATGAGTGAGGTTAGTCCTGTTCATCTGTTGGAACATTCCAGAGATTATGCATCCTGATCAGCACCAAGATCCGTTTTTTCTGCACGTACTCGTTTTTTTTTTTTCAAGGTTATATATCTTTTATTCATTTTATGAATAATCATGTAGAAAAGGTCAGGATGGAGATGATTCTGGCGAGAAGAAACTCTGGTATATAGAAAGTCGCTGGAGGCGCGGCAATATTTTTCGTCTCTTCGTAACATTTAATCAATGTTTTGAAAAGAGTGCTTCGGTTTGATGCTTGTCCAATTATTGTTTTCCCGCAAGATGTTCTCCCGTGCAATTTTCTCGTTCATCATTTAATTGGGTCATTTTGTCGCTTGCGTCGAATTTTCTTCCTGGGTGGTCTTTTCTCCACATTCCCTCTTCTTTTTACAAGATTATCTCGCCCTATATATCCTGTCTCGCCGTTTTGTCTGACTGAATCCTTTTTTAGACTCCCTGATGAAAGGTTATTGTGATCTTTCGAAATGTCTGAAGAAGTATTTCATTCGATACATGGTCAGCGGTTCATAGTAATAAATTTTAATTGAGGGGTTACTTTCAATTGCAACGGTGAAAAGCGTATTTTCGGATTAAAGTTTGTCTTCGTAACTCGCGGATTGCTTCCATGAAATAAACTGGGAAGGGATTACCGTTTATTTTACGGTTGTATTTGTTTTGTTGAAGATGCATGGTCGACTTGAGTTAGTCGCACCGTTGGTATGTTCGGTTTAAGTTCGGCACTTGAGTACTGAATTGGAGAATTTTTGTGACATTTTTTTACGTTTGATGGTGCTTTTTTATTGAAAGTATTCCATTTTCGCAGAAACTTCTGGAGCTGTACGAGACGAAGCACTGGAAGGACTGGTTGATCTTTGCCGCACTGTCGGACAATCGGAGTACTTAGTCCGTCAAGCTTGGACCTAGGTAATTTTTTTTTTGCAGCAGATAAATTCAATCCGGTGAACGAATTATAATGATGGACACCAGACGTTTTGGAAATAAGTCGAAGAATGAAAGAAAGGAGTGGGGCTACACTTTTTATCCGTGCAGTGCAAATTAAGTTCTCTTTGGGCAACGTAGCTAATTCTTCCAGCATCCTTGATTTTCAACAGACGATCATTATTCGAACATTGCGTCCTTTGTGTGCCTTTGTTACTTCACCATGAATAAAAAAAAATTAGTATTATGCGGACACACGTAAAAAAACTACTTAAATCTTTTGGCAGTTGCTTTAATCGGATTTTGGAAGGATTGTTGTTCCTTTTTAATCTGGCAAGATTAGAAAAGGAATCCTGTTTCTTTTTAGGCAAGATTAGAAAGGGAATCCTTCACCACGAGTTCCCTCGATGCCAAAGTTGATTGAGCATTGTAAATACCCTGGAATCGTGAAACTACGTCCAGAAGTGTTTAGAAATGTGCAAAGAACGTCTTGCACTGAAAAATACTGTTGTAGCATCCCGAGACGAATTGTCGAAGTCTTTTCTGATCATTAGTTCGCACTGTAAACACGGTACTGTGTTGTTTCATTGTTGGCTGGGTAGTTTTTCGGCGTTTTCATTCAGCGTGCAGTTTTCTGAAAACAACCCCCACTTTGCATCATTGTTATGGAAAGAATGAAGACGTCTCCGAAATATGATTTATTCGTGACGAAAGGTTTATTGAAATTCAGTACTGTACATGAAGTTTACCACATAATGGCCCGATGATGACAACATACTTGAGCGTAAGAGGGGCTCCGTTCGTCGTGTGACTGAAAAGATATGCAATTAGCAAGTAACGTAGTATCCCGCTGAGGTTTATTGTCGGCATCTTGGTCGATTTTTCGTGGCAAGCCCGGCAAGGGATGGCATCATCCGTTTTTTTAACGGAGACCAGAAGCCTGTGTTCGGCTTTTAGTGCTATCCCGGAGAAGGTCTGAGACTGAAGCCGAGCTCTCGTTTCGAGAGCTTCATGTCCTAGACGGACACGTTGTGAAAACGACGGGGAGGGAACAGAAATCCCTCGGTCCTTGACGGGTGTCGAGGATCGAGTCTGACGATTGCGGTTGTGCCGACGAAGGTTTTTCAGAACCTGAGGTCGCGATCGTTCGGTTGGAAGCTCTCCTGGCTAGCTGAAAGGAGTCCAATGCTGGAAGTTCGAGTGATTCACTTGGGCGAACTCAATTCAGACTACTCTGCTGCGAAATTGACTTCGTTGTTGAACAGTAAACCTCAGTAGTCAATTTTTTGTTCTTCTCTTTGTAAGCGATTGCATATTTTTTACCGTTGCTGATGGACGAGCTTGTGTCTGATGCGCTTTGATTATGAGAGCTGAGGGCCAATAGCCAATTTGAATATTGATTTGATCGGTGTTCGTGTGTTATCTCAAAAATATAATTTCTTCTGAAAGGAATGCTATCGAAAGATGTCAAGCGCTGCCTATTGATTTACGCGTCTGAAACTGGACAAGCGAAAAGCATCGCAGAGGAGATTCAGCATTCCGCTCAGGGGCACGGGTTCTTTTTGGATGTGAAGTGCGTCAGTCGCGTCGATCGAGAGGTTCGATTATTTCGAATACATGATATTTAGCTGAAGTGTTGAATGACGAGATTATTTTCCGCAGTTTGATCTTACTGAAGAAAAGGTCGTGATCGTACTTGCGTCTACTACTGGAGACGGAGAGCCTCCGGAAACGGCGAGGAAATTTTATCGCCGTTTGAAGCAAAAATCGTTGCCCTCGGATCATTTAGGACATTTGAAGTTCGCTCTCCTTGGTAAAAAAAAAATATATATATGTACTTTACATGTTTTTTTCACTTTTTCTGCTTATTGAACTTGTTCGGCTTATTGACATTTTTTATTATTGTTTTTTAGCTTTGGGCGACACTAACTACACGAATTTCTGCAATTTCGGAAAGTCGGTGAACAGACGTTTATTGGAACTCGGAGCGCAGAGTTTTTGTAGAGCGGCTTGGGCTGACGACGCGATTGGGTGATAGACATCAGATGGGTTTCATTGAAAGTTCTCGTGCTCATCGAAGTTTCATTGATTTTTACAGGCTAGAAGTTGTGGTGGAGCCGTGGATAGAAGATCTTTTTCGCGCTCTGCATTTGGAATTCGCAGATTCGAAAAGCTGTCGAGTCTGTGATTCCCTGTTTGCGGAACAATTTTGCAACTTTGAAATGGATGGAGTCACCCTTGCGCATTCGCCGAATCTAGCCAAGTTAGAGTTGAACTTGCCACCTGCTCCTGCTCCGTTTCTGTCGATCGAGTTTCGGGATTTCTCTCAAGATGAGAATAGGAGTCATCATTTGAAGAATCCTCCGAGTCTAGACCCGGACTCGGAAGGAGTTTTCTCTGCAAAGTTTCTGAATACTGTGGAACTAACGATGAAAAACGCTGATAAACTGAAGTACGAGATTGAATTCCGGCCCGAAAAGGTGTGTTTATTGCAAATTTTTGAGATTTTTCTTCGTTCATTTCGACTGTTCGTTTCGACTGTTCGTTTGTTCACATTTATCCAAATTGTGCCTCGAAAAGAAATGACATGCCGGGCATATTTTTAGGAAATCACATGGCGTGAAGGAGACTCTTTCGGACTATTTTGTCCGAATCCATCGGAAGAAGTTAACCTAGTACTTGAGCGATGCGGAGTCTCAACTCAAGATTCAATACGTGAATTCATAATCACTAAAGACGAGGATACCAAGAAGAAAGTGCCTGATCATCTCCCTGTGTCTGGATGTTCGCTTGTGTATGTTTTCACATATTGTTGTAGCATCAGGATGCCGTTGAAGAAGGTGAGTCTTCGACCATTCTGCTGAATTTTGTTGTTGACGTATATCCCTTACGCAGGCGTTTTTAATGGCTTTAGCTGACTGCTGCGAAAATGATGGTGAAAAGCGAAGATTATTGGAGCTGAGCTCTCGACAAGGAGCCGCTGAATACTCGAAACTCGTATCGGATGCCGGACTGACGTTGTTCGATTTGTTGGAGACGTTCATTTCTTTGAAACCTGATCCTAGTCGTCTGTTGGAACATTTCCCAAGGTTCGTAAAATGAAAACTGATGGTTTCAATGTGGGTGGAAGTAACCGGTGATTTCGGTGGTACGAGGAATTTTTTTTTAGCTCCCGAGCGATTTTTCAAAAGCTCTTCACAATATCAGCAAGTCCAATAAACTTATGTTTGGCATCATATTCCAATGATACAGAAATGGATTTCCTTTATCGTTTTTCAACATTTTGAGCATCTGATATTTATCTGCGCAAAGCATGATGTGACCAGTTTTGGAATTTACTTCAATGTGATTGCAGATTGCAACCTCGAGCTTACTCGGCAGTATACTCATCAGATATTTGCAAAAGTTTGAAGTTTGCGTACACCTATGTCGAATTTCCGGAAAGCAAAACAAGGAGCCGACGACAATTCGGAGTTTGCAGTAGTTGGCTTCGTGACAAGTTCGGACCAGATTCGATCCCGCTTGAGGACCTATCTTTGGAAGCAACTCATGCTGCTACTGACAAGGTTTGTCCTAATGCTCAAGTTTTGTTTCGGTGTCAGTCAAATAAGAGGAAAATTGATTTTTCCTCCCAAGATTTGGATTTACAAGAGGAAATCAACAGGCTTTCATCTTCCGGAAAATCATCTTGATGTTCCAGTGATTCTTATTGGTCCTGGAACTGGAGTCGCTCCTTACATTGGCTTCCTGGCGAAGAGGAAAGAAGATTTGAAGAGGGCTGAAAAAGACGATTTTAAACCTGCGCAGTGCTGGTTGTTCTTCGGCTGCCGGCATCAAGAACGAGACTTTCTTTACGAAGGAGAAATCCGGAAATACCTGGAGGAGAAGGTTCTGGACAAAGTTTTCGTGGCTGTGTCGGGCACCGAGTGTGGTTTTATTTTGGGCAGTTCTAATACAGATCAAGAGTTGGGATCATGCAAGTATGTTCAAGTGAGTACGATGTTTTCCTCAACTAGACATTTCGGTACGTCTCGAAAAGAAGCATGCAGGAATAGTTCGTCTGAGAAAGCTGAATTATGTAAGAATGTATGTGTGACCGGTTACCATTTACCGGTACTTGATATCGAACACGAACCTGGTTTATAGATGAGTTTTTTTTTTTTTTAAGGATTCTGTCTTACTCATGAACGAGATATTTGCTTGAAAAAATACGGACATCGTTTACTCAATAGCGCTCGTCGTTCCTGTTCTTTTTTGTGCGTTCCTGTAATGTTGATTCAATAATGTGCGTTTCAGGATGCCGTTCGAATGGTAAAGCACGATGTACGAGAACATTTGGTGAAGAATTCCGGACATGTTTTCGTTTGTGGGGATGCAGTTGGAATGGGAAAAGCGGTGCAACAAGTGTTTATGGAAATCCTTGCTGTGGAAGGTAGGAATTTGCGAATTACAGTACTGAAGTATGAATCATGCTTGATGAAATCCTGAAAATATTCACTTATCCTCTTCAGGTTCTTCCGATCCGTCCAAAAACGAAGAGTTTGAAAGGATGATCCGGGAGAAGAGATATCATCAGGACATTTGGACGTGAAGCTCTTTATTTTCACAGAGATGAGGGCATTCGCGTTGAATGTTTCAGAGCTGTTGAAAACTAATACCGTGCTTGGTTGAGGGATGGAATTTCAAGAAGACTGAACCTTTCATTCGAAGCCAAATTCCATCAGGAAAGGTTAACGAATTTCAACGTACACATTCTCTCTTGCGTAGGAAGAGTGAGATTGTTTTTATCGCGCCTCAGCAGCTACGCAGTGCAAAAGAAGATGAGGAGAGGGGATCGAATAAATTTCTTGGCGCGTTCATATCTGTGCGAATATAATCATCATTGGTACCCTTCGTGATCATCTTCTTCGGGAACTTCAAGGTCAGTGCAACAATGTATTTTGACGTTAGTAGAAAAAAAGAGGGTATGGAAAAGCTCACCGTCCTGAAGGACTGGGCAGATGAACTTTTCGGATTCTCCGAGAAATTTCATGAATACCCCTGTGTTTACGGATGATGACAAGATACTTGAGCGGAAGAGGGGTTTCGTTCGTCGTGTGACTGAAAAGATATGCAATTGCAATTTAGCGAGTAATATCCTGCTGAGGTTAATTGTCGGCAGTCTTGGTCGAGTTTTCGTGGCAAGTCCGGCGAGGGATGGCATCATCCGTTTTTTTAACGGAGACCAGAAGCCTGTGTTCGGCTTTTAGTGCTATCCCGGAGAAGGTCTGAGATTGAAGCCGAGCTCTCGTTTCGAGAGCTTCATGTCCTAGACGGACACGTTGTGAAAACGACGGGGAGGGAACAGAAATCCCTCGGTTCCTTGACGGGTGTCGAGGATCGAGTCTGACGATTGCGTTTGTGCCGACGAAGGTTTTTCAGAACCCGAGGTCGCGATCGTTCGGTTGGAAGCTCTCCTGGCTAGCTGAAAGGAGTCCAATGCTGGAAGTTCGAGTTATTCTCTTGGGCGAACTCAATTCAGACTACTCTGCTGCGAAATTGACTCGGTTGTTGAACAGTAAACCTCAGTAGTTAATTTTTTGTTCTTATCTTTGTAAGCGATTGCATGTTTTTTACCGTTGCTGATGGACGAGCTTGTGTCTGATGCGCTTTGATTATGAGAGCTGAAAAATCGTTACATTTTTCCTTCAGAAGCGTTTTTGCCGCAAATTTCAAACTTCGTACTGTATATTTTATTTTATTTTACTTGATATTCGGTTGCAGTTCACATGCGAGACCTCCTGACTGTCTGATGCTGTCGACGTAGTCACGTCGAGCTTGGTTGGTGAGTATTTTTTTTATCCTTCGTATTCCGCTGGACTTCCTTTCAATGTCTTTTCTTGTTAACGTCGGATTCCTGCGTTTGAGCTTCGGAATTTCTTTTGTGCTGAAGTTTGTGTAAATCTGAATGTCATGTGAGGTGACGAAGCTATTTTCTTTCTGATTCCTATATTCGAGTAGCTTTTGCCATACCGCTGCCTTTGCGACCGAAACTCGCTTAAGATGACGGAGGAGACCGAAATGCGTGTTCCGAAAGATTTCTTCCATTTCGTTTCTTTTCCTGTGCTAATCATGCCATATTGCATGGGAATGAATATGGTGAAATTGATTGATGTTTTTCTTGCATTCGTGCAGTAATGCGATATGCTCTCCTTCTTTTTAGATTGGCGCATTCAATCCTGAAGCTGTGCCAACTGGATTGCCGTTGAGTACTTTTTTCAAGTACTTGTGCGATCACTATTACTACATCGTCGTCGTTCCTACGTAAGTTCACTTTTTCATTATATTCCGTGTTGTGCCTGCATTTTTTTAATTCTTTTTCAGAGCGTTCATTGCAGTTGGAACTCACCTCATTGAAATCTCGGTCGCATTACCGTACATACGGAAATACCAACTGACTTTCAAGGCGGCAACGTTGTGGATTTTGTCAATATTTTTCATAGGATTTCCGTGCTTGAATGCTTTACGTTGGCCGGATCCGGAAAAAATCAAGCAGCATCTGGAGAAAACCGGTCGATCTCCAGAACCTCGTGATTCTACCGTTGATGCGAAAAATGATTGACTAGCATTGCAGCAGCCGTTGATCGAATCCACTGTGTGAAATCTTACGCAAATTTGCGAACACAAGATTGTATCAGCGATGCGAAGCTGCTGCACTTGTGCGTGATTCTTTGAATGCGAGAACAATGAAGGTTTTTGGCTTATGGGACTTATCATCTTCCTTTTTTTCATGTGATTTAATTCGATTGGTTGATCAATAAAATTAGTCAATTCAAGCATGACGTCGTGGTTCAGCCGAGATACTGGAGTATCTGTCAGACTTCCTGAAAACTTCAGTCCGATTGATTATGATGTGCACATTTGGCCTCATATGTTGGATGAACCGGAATGGACCTTTCAGGGGCACGTTAAAATACGCATGGAATGTCTCAAGTGGTCCAGAGTTATCACGCTACATTCGAAGGATTTGAGTATCGACGAAGAAGCGGCATGTGTTTCGTGAATGAATCGAATTCGTTACATCTTGGGTAAAATTTTGATGTCTCCTGTAACTTCCAGGTCAAAGTTCGTCTGGATGATGGAGAAAAGGTAGAGATTGAGAAACAAACGCACGAGACGTCGTCGGAAAAGCAATTTTATCACATACAAGTGGAGGAAGACGTGAATCCCGGGGAGATTCTCGATGTTCACATACCATTTCGCGGGCGTCTTGCAGAAGGATTCCAAGGATTCTTCCACGTGAATTATGAAGATCGAGATGGGTCTAAGTAGGATCCAACTCTGGAATTCACTTCGAATGATCTATTGATCTAGAATGTTATTCAGGGATATGGTTGCTACGCATTTTCAGCCGACGAGTGCCAGAGCTGCTTTTCCGTGTTTCGACGAACCGCATTTCAAGACCCCGTTCAAGATCAACGTTGCGAGGCCGAAATACGAAAATTTGCAATCATTTTCGAATATGCCTATCGTTGGGACGAAGCCTGTGTTAGTTCCACTAATACTGTTCCATGCTTTTTGTTATTTTTGAATCGCGTGTGGTTTAATTCTTATCTATTTCCGCATCAACTCTCGATTTACCATATTTTACTACCTCTGATCAATCAAGAAAGAATCGTTTCTCATCTTTCTTTTTAATGAACTAGTGTATTTAGAGTTCAATTTTTAGGTTTTCTGCCCCAACCGAGGGTTTCATTAAGTTTTCTGGTGTTTTTATGTTTCACTTCGTCAATCTAAAAAGTATGTTGGAATTGTGTGCTGATGATCATGGAATTCAAACCAACTGCAAGTGTAACAACTTCAGATTTCACAAAATGTTCCAAAAAATGCAGGCGAATGGTTTGTCGTATTGCAGCCCAACTAATTTTGTGTGTAATTTCATGCGTCTGCACATTCGAGCACTTGATCAATTCGAGAAAAGAGTGAACGAATCGCTATTTTTTTCAGTTCGAAATTTTGAACGTGGTAAAAATATTTATGAATCCTGCGGGGATGAAAAAAACCAATTTGAATTCCGATATTCATGAAAGAAAAATGTGTCTCTTCTTTACTGTTAAGATCCTTCATTTTATACGATGTGTTGAATAAGTTTGTAATGAATACTAAAATATATTTAATTTTAAATTTTTCTACTCATGGTAGTGAATCATGATTCAGCTCTCCGAAGTAGATTACGTATTGAAGCTCGTGAGTAGATGTACAGTACTTTTCATCGTACACCTTTCATCAAAATGGCCGCCATGATTTTCGAATTTATTATTTTCGGTGAAGGGAAAGAGATGAAAGGTACATCTGGGACGTGTTCGATACTTCCCCGCCGATGCCGACGTATTTGGTGACTTTCGTGGTGGCTGATTTTACGGTTTACACGGCTAGCGACTGGTTCCAGAGGCTCATTTGTCGCGAATCTATGAAGGAAGAGATGACCTATGCCTTGAAAATTTTGCCTTACGTGTTTTACGAGGTCAGGGCCTTGTTTCGAGCTCCCTATGCTCTTCCAAAGTTGGATCATCTTGCAATAGTTGGTTGGAATGGCGGTATGGAGCATTATGGACTCATCACTTATGGGTAAAAATGTGTTGTTCTCCCGATTTTCGCTCATTTTTTGAGCATCTTGCTTTTATCTGAGATGGGTGTCATTGACTTTATGCTAAAGATTTGAATGTTGAGATCGATTCCGAGCCACGGCAGTGTTTTACTTCATGGTTAAAATGAAGAAAGAGAAACTTCGTGTGGCGTAGGTATATGACATCTAGAACTCTATTGGAGCTGAACGGTCGAAAGGTTCTCTTTAATTATTTTTTGGTATTCCCATAAAAATGTATATTTGCAGGGAGGATTCCATCGCCGTTGATTACGATATTGAGGGTCTGGAGTTCAATCGACGCAAAAATATGTCATTGAGCATAATTTGTCATGAAACCTGTCATATGTGGCTCGGAAATTTGGTGACAACTAAATGGTGGGACACGATTTGGCTAAACGAAGGAATAACTCAGTTTTTTACGCACTACGTTGCCGGCAGGGTATGTATACTGATGCGTTACTTGGAAAGTAGTTGAGCTAGGGTTTGTAAATTGCTCTTTCTGAAATCAAGATTTTCAGTGTCGTTTCAAGAGGAAATGCTTTGTTTGAAAGCTTCAAATTCCGTACAGAGGAGCTAGAAATGATATACAGTATATCTTCCTTTTTATCAATCGACGGAAGATAAAACGCGAATTTCATGGATTAATGATGCATTACCCTGAAAAGGAATTGACAATCCTTTGAAACAACGAATACTGTATCCCGATGATAAACACGATAACAAATACAGAAGTGTGAAAACAATTAATCATTATGCTATTGTTTTAATATTCAACACACGTGTGATATGTTTTTTTTTATAGTAGTCTTTTTGATGACTTAGTTGTTGCATATATCTTTCTTCTCAGTTGCTTTTTTTTGCTTGGTCGAAAATGTTTCTGCCTTGATTTTCTTTATTGTGGCTTTTTAATTGGCGTAGTTTGCTTGGAAGGCGTAACTATGGTACGTTTGAATTATAGATGATGATCTTTCTTCAATGGAAGATCTCTGTATTCGCAGGTAGATCCGAACAGCAATTTGGCTGAGATGTTGCCGATTAGTCTGACGGAAAGGGCGATGTTGTATGATGCCGAGCGAACAGCTATTCCTATGGTGGAATCCATCGAGAAAAACTCCGAAATTCCGCGAGCGTTTAGTGCCAAGCGAACTTATTACAGAGGTACAGTATTGCGGCAAATTCGGGTACCCTTTTTCAATGTAAATATTCATTCGCTGAATACGTCCTATATTAGCACTGTTTTCGGACACACTATTCCACTAGAAATCCGCGCTCAGCTGCAAGAGCTGCCCTACGAAGAATTGAATCTTTCTCCCTTGCCCATCTTTCAATTTTCGTTATGATGTTCCTCGGAATTTGAAAATTCCGCATTCCTTTTAAATCCCCCACTCTTCTTTGAAGTATTCTGCCTTCGGTCTGAAAATTCTTTCGGCCGTGATGATTCTTCAAAGAAGAAAACGTACAAAACGTTCCTTCAGAAGTTGTAATTGATGTATGGCGTTGCTATCTTCCGACGAAAATCAGACCGATTCCGACAATAAATCCTATTCCATTTTGAATGTGAAATAATGATACGTCACGATTTTCAATTTTTTTAGGGGTACGCGATATTTCAATTCTGTACTGTACTGTATTCACGGTCTCATTGAAATCAGATGCATTTCACCCCACGTTCTATCCCATCATGCAGGAGCTGCCATCACTAACATGCTGATGCACATAATGTCTGAAACACGATTCATTTCGGCAATTGTGAATTACGTCAAGAAATTCGCGCACAAGAGCGTGGGACAAGAAGACTTCTTCGACGAGATGGATTCCGTGGCGCGGATTTACATGAGAATCCCGCGCTGGCACTCCATTGATGACATCATGGGTCCGTGGACGAAGCAAGTCGGCTTTCCTCTGGTCACCGTCAATAGGGATTATGACAGAAATATGGTCACTTATTCCCAGGTGATGAAATGACGATGCTCCGGCATTTGTCAGTACTTCATAGCATAGGGAACCTTGAAATGCGAATGCTTTATGAGTCAGAATCGTCCGGAGCTCTTTGGGATCATTAATAAGACTTCATGTGATGGTGGACACCTTCTGTACATTTACTGGATATTTTCTCTATTGCAGCCTTTATTGGCTTGTGCAAGTTCTTGCTCATAATTTCAGGGTTTAGGATAACCTCCTTGTTTGGCTCTTGTGACATGATCCTCTTTTAAGTAGATTTTTTGTGTCCATCGAGATGCCGCGTCATTCTATAGCGTGGACAGATGTCACTGGCATGGGACAGTCCTGATAGTGCATCAATTTTATTGAGTCATTTTACTATACAATAAGTTGCGTGTACCAGTGTTCCCCAAACCATCGTCTGCAGACTGGCGCCAGTCTGCGGGAATTTTCTGAAGAATAATAAATTGATCAAAATTAGCAATGAAGTCTGTTATTATCTTTATCTGGAATTTTGCAAAAAACAATGGCAGTGGAAATTATCTCATGAAAAAATAAAAGTTATCTTTTCTCCTAATATACAAATTCAGACAAATTTTCACCTGCTGAGATATATTACTTTATTGTATTCTTTCATTCTGAGAAACATTTCTTCAAGCACACCTTCCTATTTTTTTCAAAGACCCTCCCCTATAGCTGCTTCATTTGTTTGCAATTATTTCAAACAAAACAGCCATGTTTTAAATGCCTGCCAGCATGAAGTCTTTCAAGCAACACTTTTTTGATTCTGTAAAAGGTTGATGAAACTTTGCTGGTCTGCAGAAAATTTTAATGAAATTTGCTGGTCTGCGGGCCCAAAAAGGTTGAGGAGCACTGGCATATACTGTACTGCTGTGTGTTCATGAACACTGCTGCAGTAGTGTATTACAGTACCAGCAGTATTGATTTGGTTTCTGAATTATTGGAGATTAAGGAGGTATGATGGGCATACTATATTTCCTGCTTCTATAGAAGTTCTTGAATTATTTTTAAACTGTATTCAGACCGATTTTGATTGAACTCAGTGTGTGTTTTCTTTTTGTTGCTTTTTTATACCTTTTTTAACGCCTGCTGATTCAGCGCGTTCCTCGCCGTGTTTTCTCGATGGGAGGTTTTATTTGCGCTCTCCTTTCAGAAGCGATTCAGGAACATCAACGGGAATTTGCACTCGGATGAAACGAAGTGGGTGATTCCCATTACCTTTACAACGGAGGTCGACAAAGATTTCACTGCGACATCCCCCGAATTTTGGCTGGCCGGACAGTCCACTGAGAAACCTCTGAAGCTGGATGATGACGACTGGCTTCTTGTGAATGTTCAACGAGTCGGTATGCTTCTCCTCTCTTTTCCTCGACGTTTATGTTCCTTTAATTATATGAGGGTCCAATTTGATGTATTCGTTTTGCATGAGACGAGGGAAAATACCAGGAATTTCTGTAGATGGACAATATTTTGAAAAGCTTTGCTCCCCTTGAGGTACATCGGATAATACACTATATTGACCACTGCGAAAGCGGGAATATTTCTTCGAATTATGAGAATAAATTTATGCAAGACGGATGAGAACAGTTTACGATGGATTTTTTATTTTTTCAAGTCATCGTTCGAATGAAATGCCGACGAAAAGTCGAGCGTGGAAAAATTTCTGGGATGCACTTTTTCGTCTTGAAATTTACTCTATTGAATCGGAATAGTTAAACTGAGATGGATATGCACATCCATCACTTGAATTGTCCTGAGATGGACACCATTATTTTTCATTGCGTGATTACCAGCCTGGAGTCGTCTTTTCGCGGAGTTCTAATACCTTTCTTCAGAACGAATTTCGTACTATGAATGCTCAAGATACACTGTATTTGTATCAACGGTTTTGTTAACCCAGCATTGTCAGCAGTGCGTGATTTATTTTTACTTGTAGTATAATAAAGGATTGATCCAAACACCGTTCTTCAGGATATTACCGGGTTAATTACGACACGGAGAATTGGATGTTGTTGGTGGAGCAACTGCAGAGGGATCCATTGGAAATCCATGTGATTAATCGAGCCCAGTTGATCAGCGACGCTTTCGTATTGGCCTCGTACAATTTGGTCGATTGGAAAGTCATTGAAGGATTGGCGGAATATCTAAAAAATGAAGAGGATTTCCTTCCTTGGCTCTCGGCGTCCAAGCATTTGTATGCTTTGTCCACATACTTGCCAGACTATAAGGACCATAGGGTTTGTGTTTTGCACTCATTGAGTGTTGCTCTGGTGCGACATCTACCCCGCATTCGAATCATTCACGCCTCGATTCGATCCTCTGATGGGTTGCGCAATAAACTTTTTTTTTGGCATTTATTTAGGAATGGGCGACGCAGTTGATCCTGGATAGTCAGTCGAAACTGATGTCCAAGTTTTCGGCGGCTTCGATTGGACAGGAGATCGCACAGGCTTTGGAGATTCCAGGAAGCCGGAAACAGCCGAAAACCATCAACCATAATTCGGAACGCAAGGGGATGTTGATTAGCATTATGAAGAAGCTGTATCACGACTTCCGGATGACAGGCGCGAGTGGTGCTCATGAATTGTAAGTCTTTTTGATTCATCTTCCTTCCATCTTTCTGTAATTGACTGAATTTCTGAATGTCAGTCTGATAGACGAAGAAGTATTCTGGGACCAACATCTGGCTCACAGAAGTTCCGGGTCGGCGAATGATTCGTCGAAGCCCAACGGTGCTGGGAAGAAATCTCGCGTTTTAATGGATTGTTCACCAAGCTAATCGAATATATCCTTTTCTAAACGATGGTCGGTGAATAAATTGCGCGAAAAAGTTTACTTTTCCTGAAATGTTAGCATTGCTAGGTCTGAATTTGTGGAAAATTTTGGAATGCCTCATTAAGGTGATTTTGTAGAGAAACATTTTAATGAAAATATATTCCTGTACGAGGCACATTTACTAGTTTTCAATGATCAATGACTGTAATGCAGTATTAACATCCTCAATCAATACAAATTCAAATTAAATTAATGAAAAGTTGCAATAAATGAATCAAAGCATAAATCTGATCATATTCTTGCCTTGTTGAGCTTGAAATGCTTATATAGGTGGACTTTCTCTGCAACTGTCTTGTCTACAACGATTTTCTATGTATCAAAAAAATGTTTGGTCCCACAGGATTGTCTCTACATTTTCTAGGAGTTCTCTACAACAAAATCCTCCCTACAATTAATTTTTTCTGGTTCATTGTGTTTTGTTTTAGTGAATCCACCTGTACTTGAAGTGTTTTCATTTTTTTTGGAGAAGGATCCTGTGATTTGAATATTATACTTGTATGTTGCACCAACATTTCAATTTTGGGAGCCTTCAATGCAGGGGATTTTTAATGTATTGTTCTAAGGGAATTCAGAAAGGGACTTGAAAAAAAAATTCAGCATAAGGAAGTAGAGTATTTGACTGGTTCAAGAACAGAAATGGAGTTTCAACTGTATGTTAAGCATTGTGATACCTGCCATGCAGAGACCTAATGTACTTAAGTCTAGTTAGCCAACATAGTCTAAAATGTTCCTGACCTTCTTTTCCATGTAAAGAACATAACTAAGTGGAAAGTTTTTTTTTTTTAATTGGCAACTTCATCTGATTATACAGTACAGTACAGTAGTGTACTCTAATCTCTTACATGTGTTATTTGCAATTGCAAAATTTGATTTTGAGAAATAAATTCGACAACATTTGCGTATATCAATCTAATTAATTATCTTCCTTCTCTCTGCAGTCCTTTCATTACATAAATTCCATATGGTCAAAGACGCAGCACTCGAAGAAAAAAAAAAGAAAAAAAGAACGAACAATGAAACAGACCCACTTTTCCCCACCTTCGTCCGAGAAAAAAATAATGAATCCAACACACTCCTACTCCCATGACATCACTCCCAAAAGCCGCAAACCTAAAACACTTTTCTCTTCATCCACGTTGAAAACAAAGCACATGAAAATAAACCTGCTGAGATTTCTTTTTTTTTTCTCATTCCGCGAAAAAAAAAAAAAAAAAAAAAAAAAAAAAATCAAAAATCGAGTTTTTTTTTTCTAAAGTTGAAAACAAAGCACATGAAAATAAACCTGCTGAGATTTCTTTTTTTTTTCTAATTCCGAGAAAAAAAAAAAAACAAACAAAAAACAAAATCAAAAATCGAGTTTTTTTTCTCTCTCTCTGCTGTAGTAACTTGGAGCTTCACGGGATTCTCATCTGTTTTCTTTTCCCTGGACGGACTTTTAAATGATGACCACCTGAAAACATCGAGCGAACCAAGGCCATCATTTCGCGAAGGCCTTTTCCTCGAAAAAAAAAATCAACTGGGGTTAGAGAACCCAATTTTCGGCTGGAAACCACCCTCGAATCCTCCCGATCGCCAGAATACTTCCCCCAATTTTTTTTTCGCGCGCTAAAAACAGGAAAAAAAAAGAAAAAGAGAGAAGTCCTCATTTTTTTGGGACAAGCTTGAAAAGCAATGTTATCCGCGACAGCTTTCACAAAAAGCGCTAAGCAGTTTTGCTCATGTATCTTTGCCCCTTTTTCAGCTGAAAACCCGGGGTTTAATCCTTTTTTTGTTGGACCACGGTTCTCTTTGGGGATGGATGGGTTCATATAACTCTTGGGTCACTTCGGATCCCACGGGAACCTGCTGAAAACAGGGATGGCCACAGACGCCTCGCAGTCAGAACATTGCAATCCAGCTCTTCCTTCAAAAACCTCCCTCTTAAAAAAAAAAGAAAAATCTTAACCCCAAACCAGATCAAATTTCCCTTCTCTCATTCTTTACACTCACGAAAAAAATGAAACCACGAAGCAAAAAACACACATTTTCCCCCCCATTGGATGGAATGGGTAAAAAGCACATCTTTGGGATGAAAACCTACACATTTTTTTTTGGAGGGGGGAGACGCGAACAAACAAACAAAAAAACAACCTCATGACTAGGCCTTTCATTGGTTTCTGGTCATCCTTGGTTTTCCAAAAAAAAAAAAAACCTTTCAATTTTACACACGAGTTTAAATCTGTATATATCCACAATCAAGGCATTTGGTTACCTATAATCAACAGACGGGAGAAAGACTTAGCTGGAATGGTCTTCACGTGTTAGCATGAGGAGGGACTTGCACAGGACCAGTGGCGGCATCTCGCAGAAACATTCGATATAGGTCTCAGCACTTAATGCCCACAAGGTTTATTTTCTTGTTTTTTTTTTTTTTTTTTAAGCTGCTGGTCATCTAAACTCCTGCCTCGAGAATCACTTGTGTCCATGTGGTCAATATCACGAACAACTTTTTCTTTGGTTCAGCAAATTTTTCAAATCTTTCTTCTTCTTCTTCGCAGCCCAGCAGGGAAAAAATCGCAGCCACCACTGGTCCTCTTTGCGTCCCGCCATTTTTTTTTGTCTTTCACATTCTGGACGGATACTTGGTTCAGTAACACCGATTTGATCCGAGGTTTTAATATCAAGAGGAAAACCGACATTCAACACTTTTTTTTTCAACAAAGCAAAAAAAAGGAACAATACATCGAGAACTCGGGTCCTGGAGAAGCATCAGCTGATGCTTCTCGAGTGTCCGTCGTTAACGTTTCAGCCTTTAAAGCTTGACCCAAGATTTTCTTCTCATTTTTTCCCCGCGTTCTTTTTTGTCTGAATACAATGGGATGACTTGCTGCTAGGACGACGTCAACAGAAAAAAAAAAAAAGAAAACGCGCCTGCGAGAAAATACTCGGATTTCCGACAAGGAGCAAATTTTTTTTCCGGAATGTACGCGGATAAAATGGTGGAAAGAAAAAAATCTTTTCTTTTTGTTTTCCGAAATTCGAAGCAAAGTTAAGAAATAAAACCCTGGGGAGTTTGTCATCACACAATCAGGAGATGTACCGAGATTCTCCTGCGATAAGAAATTCCACCCCGATGTCTAATAATTGAGATGCGCTAAAAAGAAATTCTTCTTTCGCGAAATTTGTTTTTATTTTCAAGAAAAAAAGATTAAAATAAGCCTGACAAACCATTTACACACTCATAAAATGTTTCTTCCCCGTTTTCATACGCATTGCCTTGTTTTGTTTTTTTTTCTCCTCTCCGCCGAGCTTCTTTTTCCTCATTTCCCGTCTTCTCGCGACGACGAATAATTTAATTAGGATCTGGAGAGAATAAAATCCCGGGGATGATTTTTTTTTTTCGGAGTTGGGGAAATACGGGACACTTCCGAAAAGAACGCGGTAGCAGGTGAGATGACTTCCGGGTCCTCTTCCTGTGTGGTCGCCACCATAATGGCGGAATCCGAGGAGAATCTAGAAGAATCTTCAAACAGCATCACACCTGATGGGAGACAAATGAGAAATTTTGTCAGCTCAGCAAATTAGTTTTTTAAGGGTCCAGCAGCAGAGATACCTTCATTTAATAAAATATGAATTAGTTGACTTATAGTAAAATTCTATTATAGCAGTGTTCCCCAACCCGTGGTTTTGGGAAATTTCTACGGGCATATGCATTTTTCAAAAGTAGCAATGAAAGACATTAAAGCTAGTATCTTCATCTTAAATGTTGGCAAGACAATGGCAGTTGAAATTATCCCATGAAAAATATATCTTGGCTTTTCTCCGATTAAACTTCATGCATATTTTTACCGGATTTAATGAATCTTTTCAATTTTTGAGTCTGAAAAACCTTTCTTCAAACCCACTTTTCCATTTTTTGAAGACATTCCACCATATAGCTGCTTCAATGGTTCTTGACTTTATTTTTGCAAAAGAAGCAGAAGCTGTTCAAATGCCTGCCATTCAAGTAAAACCTTTTTGAGCATGCAAATATTTTATTAAACTTTGCTGGTCTGCAGAAAATTGTTTGGAAGTTTGCCAAAAGGGTTGGGGAACACTAACTTGGGAGCATGGAAAAAGTACTGTATTTACTTGAGTACCACGCGCACCTTTTTTTTCAAATTTCAAAAGAAACAAAGGGGTGAGTGTCATAAGCAGGTACAAATTTTTCAAGAAGTTTTAGAAAGTTCTATGTGCATTATACTTAATCATAATGGAGAAATTTGGAAAAAAGTGACAAGAAAACTTTTTTGTACTGAAAAAGTTGAAAATTGGTCAGGTTTTTGTTAAATTTTTAATAATTCTAAATCCACAAAATTTGGAAAAAAGTGACAAGAAAACTTTTTTGTACTGAAAAAGTTGAAAATTGGTCAGATTTTTGTTAAATTCATGTCTAAAGTCAAACTTTTTCTTTTTATTTTCAAAATTTTGTGGATTTAGATTTATTAAAAATTGGGGTGCGAGTCATGCTTGGGGATAAGATTTTAGCCAAATTTCGAACTGAAAAAACCCTGTGCGCGCCTTACTCAAGGGCGCCTGCTACTGGAGTAAATATGGTATATCAACAAGCATGAATTAATGCGCCACCATCACTGCTTTTCAACTCACCAGCGAGGTTATTTCCCCCGGGGGTCAAGCAGGTGTCGCTCCCTCTCATGCTTTCAGATTTCTCACAGCGCGTGATGCTGCTGGTGAGCCATGTTGTGAAAGTGCGCGGAACCTGCAGCGACGGACGCGGCCGTCGGGTTGGCGGCCGACAGCAGCATCGGGTGGTGGGTCTGGGCCGGGTGGCCCGTGGCCGTCAGTGGCGAGAACAACGGACCGAAGCCCCATCCGGCGTGGGTTGCGGGGTTGCGACCAGCAGCAGCAGCGGCGGCATGCAGGGCCGAGGCGGAGATGCAGCCCCAGCCGGGGAGTCCCGCGGCGGCTGCTGCTGCGGCCGCCGCAGCCGCCGCCACGTGGTGATGGTGCTGGTGGTGGGGGTGGCCCTGATGATGGCCCCATGCCCGGTCCCCGAGGTCCGCTAAATCTGTCGGCGATTCCACATTACAACCAAACGGTTCAACACGAAAAAAAAGTCTATCTATCTTTTTTAAAACGTCGAATCCACTTTTCTCTCTCTCTCTCTTTTCCGTTTCCCCTTCCACCAACTTCAATTCATTCCACTCAACAACAAAAAAACCGCATCCGTCCAACAGAAATCGAAAAAAAGAAACCTTCTCCACACTAAAACCAAATATACCCTCGAAAAAAATAAATAAATAAAAGAAAACCATGCACCGCTATGCTACAAAAGAAAGTTGTCCAGTGAGACAGGAAAAAACCCGACGGTGTGCTATTTTATTCACTCCCCAATATGTGCACGACAGAAGCAAGAAAACCAGATCGATCCCAGCACATCAAAAAGGCAAAAAAAAAAAAAAGTCACCACATCACCGGGAAATCATTCAGAATCCAATAGTTTCAAGCCTTGAGAAAAGAAAGAGAAGAAAACCAAGTATCTTTTTTCAAACTCGGCGGAATTAAAAGGCAACAAAAATAAAATGGCCGAACGTAAGCTTCCAAAATTTGCTGGTACCCAAAAATTTCGGAAGCAGGTGAAACATTTGATTGAATACGATTTGTGCTGATTCGGGGAAGAGTGAAGAAAAGCCTCCATTTTCGTATGCCAACCTGTCCTTCAGGGCAACTTTTCAGCAGTGGAACAATTTCCATTTTCCTGGTTTTTTTTTTAGCAAAGATTATAAATTTATGTCAAATTTTCTAGCATTGCTAAACTTCGCATAGCTTCACGATTATTTCCTGCCCTGGTGATTTTTTTTCTACTTATAGAGCCTTTTGCTGGAATGTTTAATTTTGAAAACCTGTTGGATTTTCTATTTGAATATTGCAAAGATTTGTTTCGCTGAAGTGTGGGTTTTTTTTAAATTTGAATTTGGACTTCGGAACCCCGCGCAAAATAAGTTATTTCTCAGGTAAAAAAGAAGGCGAAAAATTCGGGAATTGCAGCAGTTTTAGCACTTTTTTCCGGCGAAATGTAAAGTTTTCATGAAGGACAGGTTGTCATTTTTTACGCCCATCTTTTACCCCGAATGAAATTGCCAAATAAAAAGGCGTTAAATTCTTTCTAAGAAATGTCTGATATGACGGAGGTGGATGATTGTTCCTGCATACGCAAAAATAAACACCATTACCCCGCTTTCTTACTCTTTCTCTGTCTCTCTGTCTCTCACTCTTTTCCTCTTCTCTTTTTAAAAATGGTAGGAAATAAAAAAAAAATGAAAGATGCTCTTGACGGAGTCAATTTTCAGCTGTTTCCTTCGAGTTGCCGAGAGATAAAAAAAAGGAAAACTCAGCTGTCCCCTATGAATCCAAGGCTGCCTTTTGCGTTTTGAAAGACTGAAGCGACTTGACGTCAATCAGTGGACCAGTGTATCTGAATCCCTTTTTTTTTGTGTATCTCTTTTTTTTTCTTTCAAATTTTCTTTCCATTTTTTTCATTTTGTCAAACTCTTCGACTGCCAACAGTCTGACTATATAACGAGAAAACTTCCGCAAATCTCTTCTTTCTTTCTTCTTCAATCTCTTTTTTTCTCTTTCTCATCCACGAAACACTCGGAAAAAACGTTTCTCTGTATCACAAAACTCTAATAGTTTGTCTATCGACGACGATTGCGCATATATTCCACGATATTCTTCCGAGAAAAGGAAAAAAAAAAAAACTGCGAAATCCCTAGAATTGCTTCACATTTTTTCTCTCTTTTTTTTGTGGTTGAAATTTGGGAGGGGAAAAGCAGAAAATAAAATGTACGAGCGAGTGAAACTCGACCGAATCTCCGTAAAACATTGATTTGCAGCCTCAACTTAGTATCCTTTGCTTTTTTTTTTTTTTTGGAGCAGCGAATTCCTGGTTGTCTGACAGCTGGCCTTTTTCAAATTCAGTGACAGGAAACCGCTAGGACTATTTCAAAATGGAGGTTAGAGTCATTTTCAGGCTTCTTCTGACAAAACTCACGCAATTTCAGCGTATCTGCTCCAATTTTAGCACAGTACAGTAGTTTCTTCGGAAATGACTGAATTATCGAAGCAAGTCCAGCACGATGTAGCATTTTTCCCACTCAAGGTACGATTCGCTTACGAAAAAAAATTGCAACTTTCGGCTGCCGTTTGAAAGCAAAGGATATCTTCAGCGAAGCCGCAGAAAAACAAAGTAAAATAAAAGAAAGGGAGGATCCAGTGAGAGTGAAAAGAAATTCACTGCGAGGAGGCAGAAGGAGAATAAGTCGGTGAGAAAATATAGGAGGAGCAATAAGTAAATAGAGTCGCTGTCATATCAAACCACACACAACCAGAGAGCGAAGAATCCAGTGAAGTGCCAAGTGCGTGAAGCAAGAGCCAAGTGTGAAGAATGTGTCGGGTGCTTTGGTTTTTTTTTTTTTTTTTTTTTTTCGGCGCTGCCGGAAGAAGAACTAACATCGAGTCGGCTGCAACTTGGTCGCATTCCCGGTCAGTGGGTGGGGGTTGGGTGACACTGACTGACTGACTCTCTCTCTGCACTGACTGACAGACAGGCACAGGCGGTGTGTCCACGAGTGCAGGAGACCGGGTGGGTGGGGCACTTCTGAGGGCGGAGAGTGTTGGTGGTTGGGGGGCGGCGGCGAGAGAGACAGGACACAACCCCGATTGGCGACGACGGAGGGACAGGGATGACGCTGGGAATGGAGGGACGGGAAGGTGGCTAGGGTTTTCGTGGTGGAGGGGGAGGGAAGGAGGAGAGGTTTTGCCCTGCCCGCCCCTTTCACAGCTGCGACGCGCGTCTGGACGGAATGTTCTTGATCAATTTGTTTTTTTTTCCTCTCTCTCTCTCTTTTTCTTCTTCTTCTTTTGGTTCAGAAAATGAGGGGAATATGTGAACACAGGGAACAAGGACGGTGGGCAGGGGCAATATGGGGGGAGAGAGAGAGAGAGCGGGAGACAGGGAATGGGAATGGGTATACAAATGGGGAGGGGGAGGGACTTGCTGTACTGCGCAGGGACACTCTCAAATGTTGCCTTACCAATTGCTTGCCAAGTTATTATCCTGTGAATCTCGGAATTTTGAAATACCCCTCCAAAAAAACCTTTGACTTTAAAATTTTCCATTCATGCAAATTTGGCTTCTTGTCATGAGACACATTTTTCAGCTGAAACAGCGCACATATCTGCCTTTCGTAACCAGGTATGCATTTATGGTTAAAGACACTAGCAACATTTTTCAAGCAAACTCAAGTAATTCACATGTCCTGGAAATATTGCAGATTTTGCCTTTGATAAGCGAGCTGACACCGCAAATAAGCATTTAGCTTCAAAAAGCGCATCTTTATCTATTGTTTTGGCGATTCGGGAATGCTGAACAAAAAAATCTTTGCTAAAATGAGGCATTGAAGAAGTGAGTTTGGCAGCAGGCGGGCGACGATTTGGTCAGGCAACATTGGGTGGGAAACCCACGCAGTACAGGAAAGGGAATATATGTAGGGTACATATGTATATCTATATATATATATATATAGTTTTTTTTTTTTAATTTTCTCTCTTGTCCGGGGTACCGCGATGAGGGAATCAGAGGTAGGAGCGGACAGGGACCTGGGCTGCAGCCGCCGCGGCCGCCGCAGCGGCGGCCGGATGGAACGCATGGTTGAGGATGTGGTGGTGGGCAGAGTGGGACGGGTGGTGGGTGTGGTGATGGGACAGCGTCGTGCCCGGGGTCAGCTGGCCCAGCTCGCCGGCAGCGACCGAGTAGGCCAGCGCCGCCGCGGCCGCCGCCGGGTGGTGCGCCCACAGCTCCGCCGGCGCCGGCAGAAACGCCCCGCTTAGTGGCTCTGAAAAAACGACAACACATGCTCGTTTTTGTCCATTCTCTCCAACCGCGTCTCTCAAGTCACTCATGATTAAACGAAATAACGTTGACAAATTATATTCCGCGTGAACTCTGATGCTGATTTTCTTCTAATTTTTTTTTTACAAGTAGGCAGGCGTTTGCAAACTCATTTTTCTGTCTTTATCAGCTATAAATGCAACATTTTGCTGCGTTTTCTTGGAAATCTTCAAGAAGGATTTGAGAAAATCCAATCCGTTTCAGCTGCTTGTCATAAAAATGTGATGCTTTTTTTCTAAATAATGGCCAATGAGGAAAATTTTTCATTCTGGAACATTT
Organism: Notodromas monacha; assembly: GCA_905338405.1. Lineage (NCBI taxonomy): Eukaryota > Metazoa > Arthropoda > Ostracoda > Podocopida > Cyprididae > Notodromas > Notodromas monacha. Next base: position 66,657 of record CAJPEX010000866.1, read on the forward strand.
CAAAATTTTTTGAATACAGGTGGTACCTTACAATTTGACCTACAGCAATTTGATCATCCTGCAATTTGACAGTCAAATTTGCAGGGAGGTTGATTTGCAATTTTACCCTTGCCCCACAATTTTACCTGCTTTGGTACCTTTTTTTTGCATTTTTGTACTGATATTTTTGAATTTCACAGTGTAGTCTTGCAATTTGACTGCTTTGCAATTTGACTGCTTTGCAATTTGACCATTTTGCAATTTGACCACTTTGCAATTTGACTGCTTTGAAATTTGACTGCTTTGGAATTTGACTGCGTTGCACTTAGACCCCTTTGCAATTTCACCCTAATTTGGCAATGGATTAGGGTTGAATTGCAAGGTACAGTTTTAATTGTTGAAATGCAGTGCAGTTTTCTTGAACAAATTTTTTGTTCTCGGGGCTGTTCTACAACAAGGGTTGTTCAATGTCTGTGTAACATCACAAATTTAAAGAGCAGTTGAACAGGTCCAAAGATTTAAAAATTCAAGCATTATGTTAGTGGGTTCTGGTGATTTTTAGAGAATTAATTAAAGATTCATTCAGTACACTGCACGATGAGAGATGAAAACTGTCAGTGATGACAAGATTGCAGCATATTTATTTGCAATGTTCTTATTTCTTAATCAGTCATTCATGGGCAACTTTTTTTTCAGAATATCTCATGCATCTTGAGAAACAAAATTCAAAATTTGATGAGCCGGAGTATCCAAAAAGGCCCCTTTTCCAAGAATGGCTTAAGACTGAAACCCCAGGAGAAACATTAATTCATTTTACAATGCTTGATTATAACATTTGTCAAATTTACCTCTCTTAATTGTATGCGTGTACTCATATACCCTGTTCTCTGGCCACTTTGAGTATTGCCTTCATGATAATTGTAAAAAGTCTGGGTACTTCTCTCAGCCCCATTGGGAGTGCTTTAAAAATATAATGCCTTTCCTCCCATATGAAAACAAAAAATCTCTGATGATCTGAATGTAACGCCACATTATGATATCCCTTTTTCAAGTCTAAAATGTCATGAGGTCTCCTCTATTAATTCCCTGAGTGATCAAATTTAAATTTTCCATTTTGAAGTGTTTATATGGTACACACTCCGTGTTTACCGCCTTGCTGTTAAGTATCAGGCAGAAAGTTCCATTGTGATTTTTTTTAAGGTAATGTCCGTTGGAACAACCCCAAGTATAAAAAAATATGATTGGCGCCAATTTGAAACAAAACTTGAAGAAATACAGCATCAGAGTTCACTCAAATCTAAGCATTCAAAACCCGGTCCATCCGTTACACACACAAAAAAATGAACAGAACAATTTTTTTTCAGCAGAAAATTTTCAGCTAGCTCCTCCAACCATTGCAACATGTGCCTCCAGGTATACCATGAAATACAGCCAACTCACATTTATCAGTGCCGCCTGTTTCTTTTTATTTATTTTTCATTTCATGGTGTCACTGCTTGTTTTGTCACATTCGTTGTCAAATAACTCATTAGGGCACTGTATAACAAGAGTTGACTGCATATTCCTCAGCGCAAAAGCAATTTCTCCCACAAGGAACATGAATCCACACAATTTTAGAAACTTGAGAAATATTTTGCTTGAGCATATAACCTTCAAAATTCTGTAATGAACAATTTTTTGAGCAAGAACGAGGGCAAAATTTTACCTTTCCATTTCTGCCCTGCCTCATCTAAAAGCGAGATTAAAGGCTGAAATTTTTGAATTTTTCGGTGCAAAGATTTTTATTTGCGAAAGCAATAGTGCAATACGTTATGTGATTTTTTTGGAATGAAAATGATATCATGTAAAATTGATGTTGGAAGTCTTTTCTTATGTACCCACAGTATTTTATTTTTTGTACAATGGCGTACGTGCAGAAGCCTGAGAATTTCAGAGGAGGAAGAAAAAAGATGCAAAAGAGTTTTTCGATAAATTATCCATGGATTTCAACCAAAACATCGTCAGAAAATCCGTTTAACCCGTAATTAATCGCATGCATGTTCGTTCCTTGTGAGGATCACTTGATGAAAAACAAAATGCATCATCCTTCCGAGATTTTGAAAAAAGCGAGAAAGAGAAATAAAAAATAAATAAAAAACAGTAGCCGTCAGAGTGATTCGCCGCAAAACATCCATCCATCCCATTCAAGGTGCTCATCGTTCAATACAAGAAAATTTGCCACTATAAAACCCCAGGAGTGTTTCGGTGAAAGAAAACTAATCTTTGAAAATGAAAGAACTTGCAGAAAAAAAAGGAGAGAATCCAGTGCGAGACGTAGAAATCTTTTGCACCAACGTGGGGGGAAGAAAATAAAGACCTTTCGTTTCCTTCGAGTTAGTCGCTCAGAAAAACAAATTACCTTAAAATTTAGCGAAATATTTCAAGCGTTAGTTGGCTTATTTTTTTCGCTCTTTCTATCTATATATATTTTTTTTCCAAGAAGCCAATTTTTTTGGTTTGTCCAGAAGCGTGAGAATCAGTGGGAATATAAAGAAACCTTTTTCCGACTCGGCCAGCAATAAAAGAGAGAACCCGAATTTCGCTTTCATTTTTTCTTTTCTTTCGCAGCTTTGATTTATTTTTTTTCTTGCTAATGTGTGTCATTTCCGCCGTACGTCGGATGTCTCACCTTGGATCGTGTAAGAATCGAAACCGTATCCAGTTGCGTAGCTATTGACTGCTGGCGACGCAGACATCATTAAGGCACCTTCGAAAATGGATTGTCCAATATTTTTTTTCTCTTTTCCCCTCGGGCTCACAAATTTCTCGTGCCGTAACATTTTTTGTCATCGAAAAAAGCAAGTAAACTGGTGTTGTTGCATTTCTGTCCTCACTCTGGAGACTATATATGATTGCACCCTTTTTTTTCTCTGTTTCTCGCGGGCTTTCGGTCCGTGTGGCTCTTTTTTCTTTTCTGGCGGGGTTTTGGGCACGAGAACGGGAGGCAGAGAAAGGATATACTTACGCCCGGTGAGAGGGTGCAGAAGTGCGGAGTGGTGAGGCAGAGCTGCGGCTGGTGGTGAGGCCAACTTAGGCTTACTGACTTTCGTGTTGGTTTTCGCAAACTCCAATCGAATCGTCTGTGGCAGGTTAGGATCAAAGCGTACACCCTGTGGGAAAATATATGCACGTTTCGAGAAGGAAGAAAAAAAATATATGCATGACGAGGCGGAGAAGATGACGGGAACCGATTGATTAAAAATAATAAGCGACCGGAAAAAAACAAACAAAACAAATCGATCAAGTTTTGTTGTTGTTGTTGTTTGGTTTCTTTTTATTTTTTCCAGGGATGATGAGATATTATGGGAGAAGAAGCGGAGACAGGGCAAGTAAAAATAATTGACCAGAAGTTAAAAATAAACAAATAAATAATTCTAAATGACGAATAAAGTCGGTCTTTTCAACCTCTCCAAATTTTTATAATCATAATTATTTTTAAAAAATTTCAAAAGGAGCACATTTCCAATCAATACTTTTTTTCCGAGTTTAGAAAAAAAAAACATTTCTTCACCTAAAGAAAATTTGTATTCTCAATAATCCTTCATCGGAATACCGCGAAATTAATCCCAAAAGAGGAAATTGATTTCGAGAACTATTTATTTTTTCCGTGAGAGCTGACAGGCGCATTTTAGCATACATTTTCAAAAATATAATTTGCGAAAATTAGTTCCAAGAAAACTTGCGTGTATATTCAACGTTTGAATGCAGTTCACGAAACGCAAATGAATCCTGTGAATTCAACTCGGATTAGAAACTTGAATTCTTGCGAAAATCTGCGGTTATAAAATGATTTCCGATATTGGCGAGAAACGAACTTTAGGGAAATATTTACTTCTTGTGAGCATCGAACAATTTTTTTGTTTCCAGTTGAAGAAGGTTGAAAATTCCCGACACGTCATCATATATTTTATTGTACGTATTTGTAATTTTGCTTTTAAAAAGTTTAAAAAGAAAAAAACGCGTGATTCAAACAACCAGAGTCTGCACAGTGAAATAGGTTTGTGCAGCGACCGGATTTGTCATTTCATTTGGAAAAAAAAAATTCCGGAAAGAAAAATACGAGCTTTGTCTCAGCCAAAAAAAGAGCAGCGGGTGATGATAGCATTGCTTTGAGTGACGGAACGGAACTGACGAGTGTGCAACAAAATTCTTTTCCCCCGCCCCTACATCTGAACCTTGTTTGCAAAAGTATTTCCAGCTTGAAATGCTTAGCCTACGTACAGATGTCGCTGTAATGTCAAAAAGGTGATCCGGTGAGATAGGTGTAAGACCCAAGTTTCGCCGGGTGTGTGCTTTTCACCACAGTGCACAACTTCAACACCGTGTCCGTGATCGTATTTCTTTTTCTTGAACCGATTCCTCACGTTTTTTTTTTTATTTAAACAAAACGAAGCATTGTTTTATTTGAAGTTCGAGACTTGAATTAGCAATTCTTTTTATCAAAAGAAACCCGTCCGAAAAATAAATTAATTTAATATTTGCTTCGGGCTTGCCAAGGATTTCTTTTTCTAAGCAGCAAAACACGAGTTGTTAAAAATTTTTTGCTCAGCGATTAAAATTTTCCAGGTCTTCCATTAATGGAAAATTTGATCTTTCTAGCATAGAACTGAACTAATTGAAGTCAGGAAAAAAAAGACCTGTCATTTCAGTCGAGCTCAATTTCCAACCAGCATGAAATCAGCGAGATAGATCTGCCTAAAAACCGTGGATTCAATTTAAAAACGTTGGGGCGTCAGATAAAAATCGAGATGACCCGCAAATTATTATTGTTCCTTTTTTTTGCCAGTAACACGGGGATTTTATTATGTTAATTCCATGGACCACGAAATGCAGAAATGGTTCACAAGCCCGGGTTTCTGATACACATCGCATTTGCGCGAGTGGATTTCGAAATGCTGTCACGCGTCGCGAGAATTAAATTAAATTTCGCATTTTCCTCTGGAATGCACTGACCGAATCATTATTATCATCACTATCATTTCGAATTGAAATTCAGTGAAGGCAAAAAAATTAATGCGTTAATATTTAATCGCCTCATCGTCGGAGAATAAAAAAAAAACTTTCGTGGAAACTTGCGTTTATACCAACGACCGACTTTCTCTCGTTTGAATTAATAAAACATATAAATATAAAGAAGGCGATTTTTCCTTTAAAAATAAAACAGAGATTCCAGTTGAATAAATCCAGAATAAATGAGCTAGGGATGGTTCAAAAGTTCTGTCAGTACCTCGAAAATCAAGAAACCTAACACCGAAACATAAATGGTTCGCATATGATCACGGCGAGCTTTTTTTTTTTTTTCGCACCGATTGACATTTTAAAAGAAGCTTTTAAAATTTGCACGAATGGCACAAAAGGCGTCCAATATCACGATACTTTTGTCGGGGACATATACTGTATTCGGGTATGAAATAGGGGTGCAAATAATATTTTCCCTCACTTATTCAACATACTGTATATTCGATAGTTCCACATGAAATAATTTTTCATCGAAACGTGCGAGAGTGTGGCAAGTATAAAGAAACCTCATTTCCTCACAGTGATTTGGTGCGCTTTCAACTCTGTGTCTTCTCATCTCCGTTTCAATTTCAGTGAGCGAAAAATTGGAACCGTGGAATGACGAAAAATTACTTTAGTAAAAAATAAAAAGCCAACCCCCGTTCGTCCAAACGATAGAAAAGCTCAGGACTGACAAAACCTATGAACCAACCCTTTTTGTAAGAGTCTGGGTCAATCCCGTCATCGATGCTCCACGAAGCAAAAGAGGAAGAATGAGGCGATTCGGGATCGTCTGCAAAATACGAATCCGATCCTTCGCTGCGAAAATTTCACCTGCGCATTTCGTTCATCAATTCCAGGATAAAACGAAATCTAAATTTTATCATTTCGGTCGACAGAATTGGGACAGAAACAAAACGCAAAAAAAAAGATGAATAGAAGGTTTTGCTCACCTGTAAATCCTGCTTCGCAGCCTCGGCACCGGCTCGTGTGTTGAAAGTCACGAATCCCACCGGCTGTTGATGATGATGATGATGATGATGATTACAGCAGCAACACAAGCACAAAACATAAGAAAACATAACAAAAGCAAGTATATAAATTCGAGGGTATACATAAAAAACAAACGATGACGTAGATACGTCAGAGAAATTAACGCAACTCTGTTTCTTTTATAATTCTCCCTCGATTGCTGCACTTCGATCATAATGAGCTGAAGCACGAATACGACTATACAATTATTATTTTTTTCATGCCGAGCTTTTGAATTTCAACTCATTTCCGAATTAATTACGGCAAGAACGGTTGAGGTAAGTATTACCGAGTTTTCCCCGGAAATTAGGGAGCTTTCACATGATTACTTTCTCCTAAAAATAGACTAAAATTGTTTTCTGAGAGCAGCTTCAGGGCAAAAAACAAAAATTAAGTTACCAATACGTAGGGAATATTTATAAAATTGGAAGTAATATTTTGCGGAATTTTCCAGACAGAGCAACAGACTAAGAATCTCAACAATTATGTGAAGAATTTCGGACAATAAGAACTTTCGATTTGACAGCTACAATCTCGTTAAAAAAAATCGAATTGAACGTGAAGCTTTTAAAAATGTACTCCTATATTTTTGCAAATGGGTTCGGTCAGAGAAATTTGTTTCTGTTTTCGAAATAATTTCCATGAAGTTTAAAAAAAAAAAGCGGAACTCACCGAAGTATTCTTGCCGTTTTTGTTGGTAACCTTGAGCTGGGAACACTCGAATCCCTGCGAAAGAAAAACATCGAAGACGATTTGCATGAATTATGGTTATTGCACGATAAATCCTTGAGGAATTCGATCAAATCCGTGCACATCAAAATACAATACAGTACAGTATTCGAATGACCACAAAAAAATTCGTCCGTCATGAAATTGTTGAAATGATTCTTGAGCAGTTATCAAAGATTGAAAAAAAATCATGCTTTTCAACGATCCGATTGACTCGCTTCGGAACTCGATCTGATCGCTGTAAAAATTTTCCGCTGTCCAAATTGTGCAATTTTATTTTACAAAATCATGCCAAACACTTTTTTGAACTCCCAGAGCATCTTTTTCGACAGTTCTTACAAATGTCGAACTCCAACGGAATTTCAAAAAAATTTGCAGAAGTTAAATTTACTGACAATTCTGTAAGTGAATTCCTACAGACAATTCGGAAGAATACGTCGCCAGAAAATTCAGAATATATCCTATAAATAAGCACATCAGACGACGCTTGAAATGAAAATTTGCCAAGAGGACAGGAATAAAATCACGCCACACGAGATTGATGAAATAATAAAGATTATTTAGAGCATTGATCAGAGAATAAAAAAAACAATAATGCTTCCATTGATTCCAAGTCGAAAATAAATCGGAATTCAGATTTTCCCGAAATTTCAGTAACCTTTCCAATGGATTCCATCAGAAATCCTTCAAATATCTTCGGAACCGTTTCTAGAAAATCGCGACAATTCCTAGAAATTCAAATTTTTCTTGGATCTCGAAACAGTTTGGAAATGCGGATTTGAAAAAAATTGATTGAAAGAACCCTTGAAATAAATACCACGAGAAATCCCTCACGAAAATCCCAGGAGCGGTTATATACCCACCCATCAGCAGAGAACGAACCCTATTGCGACAATTTCTCGAAAATCTTTCGATAATTTTCTACATAGAAATTCGAATTCACGTCCACTTCAAAATATGAAATTGAAAAAAAATATCTATCAAGAATAATACTGTACTGCTATATAAATAAGCACCATCAGACGACGCTGGAAATGTTGATAGAGTGCTGATAGCAGGAAAACGCCTTGGGCGGATTCCCCGGCAAGATTTCGCAGCCCGGGTTTCCTCAACAACCCACGACCTTCGTGCACTCAGCATATTAACCCGTTTCCCC